>APFE031674965.1:0-11461 GCA_000404065.3 Pinus taeda
ATCACTCGTTGGCGGGCTTCATCTTGTGCGAGTGTTGTTTTCTTAATTTCCTTGAATGCTCATTGTCATTTATATACATACTACCTTGTACTAGGACCATTTCAATTTGTGGTGCTATCTCACTGCTTTCGCATGCATGAAACTGTTTTGCATGAACGGTTGCCGCTACGACGACTCGCTTCACCCACATGCATGTAGTTCTATTGTTCTATTTGGTGTCGTTTTCAGTTTCCCATCAGCGATTCTGGCCAACCTTGGCCTAAACTCTTCCTCCAGAGAAGGAAGGCTCTGTGTTCCTCTCCAGAAATGTGCATTTATTCCTAGTGACTGTCCTCCAAGATTTATTTGTGCATTTCTGAGGGACAGTGACTGCTCGCCCATAGAATTGCGCAATGCAGTCACTGAGCCTGCAACCAATTCCAACTAGAATTATGCATTACGCAATTCCAACACTCAACAATCAGCCTCGATTGCGAATTGCGCAAATCGAAAAGTTGATGTCCTTGTAGTTCCCTTCAAAATATGACTCACTTCAGCACGTCGGGGGCAATTCTGTGTGCAATGATCTTCATCACAAATAAGGCAAGGATATTTAGGCTTTCGCTTGGGCGTGTCATCAACTGATGGTTTTTTGGAATCACGTTTAGGTTTATCTTGTTTAGCTTTTCCTTTACCCTTCTCACATTTCAAGGATTTATCTACTGCAGTAGACTGGACAACATTTACCTCTAAGGCTTTACTATGATTCTTAGGGTTATCTATATTATTGTAGGTTGAAATGGCCCGATTAGATTTAGATTTCGTAGAAGCAGTCAAGGCACTACCAAACTGTTGAGCCATAGATCTAATGATACCATCGATGGGTGGTGTATCTTTGGGTGTGGAAGATGTAGGACTAGTTGAAGCCCATTGAGCACCACGTAAAAATTCATACAATGCGTCAGATTGTGAATAGGTAAGATCCAAATACTAGGCATGGACGATGGCTTGTTCCTCAGTTACACAGCCACCCATGGCTATGTCTTTATCGATAGGAGGGATGAATGATTTGGTAAAACAGTCAGTCAAAAGATGATCTAGAATTTCAAATTTGATGAGACGATGTCTACGTCTCCATTCATGGATATGGTTGGAGATATGAGTGGAAGTCGATTGTTGCAAAGATGTTAAGAGATGGGTTCTAGTCTCATACTAGACAGGAAATTGGAAATGGGTGAGGAAAGCCATGGCTAAAGTATTGAAGTCTTGAAAGGAACCTTGAGGGAGCTCATTGTACCATTTAGCAGTAGCAAGCATCAAAGTGCACTAGAAATTACGCAACTAGACTAAATCATCTACCCAAGAGTTAGAGAAACACCAAAGGTGATAAGTCATAATGTGTGCTTGGGGGTCTTCTCTAGATTTACCTTCTAATTTGGGGCCATCAATAGGAATTTTGGTTGGTATCGAAGGCCAATACTGTGAGTAAAGTAGTGGGTCATTCATAAGCCTTGACACATCCAGTAATTTCAACGTCGCCAAAAATGGAAGTTGTGGGTTATATGGAGTATAGGGTCTTTGGTACATGCCAAACTAAGTATTCCAGCCTTGTTGATTTTGGGTCTGCACCCATTGTGGTGTATTTTGTCCATAAGGCGCTTGGCCATAAGGACGTTGACCATATGGAGGTTGACCATAAAGAGGTTGACCTTACTGAGTGAAAACTGACCATACTGTTGTTGGTAAGGTCCTTGTTACATCTATTGCGACTGTAGCAAAGATTGTTGGTAAGATCCTTGTTGGGATTGGTAAGAAATCTGTTGTTGCAACTGTGAGTAAAGCCCTTGTTGGGGTTGAATAGGGATGTGTTTTTGTGGTTGCTGATAAAGTCCCTCTTTGGATTGGTAAGAAACATGCAATTGTGGCTGCGGGTAAGACACCTACAGCTGTGGCTGCGGGTAGGACACCGACGGATGTGGCTGCAGATAGGACACCTGCGGATGTGGCTGTAGATAGGACACCTCCAACTATGGCTTCGGGTAAGGTCCCTATTGTGGTTGAATAGGAATTGGTGGCCGTAACTTTACCAATCCGATCAGCATATTTCATTTGAAGACCATACTCCATTTGAGGACCTACCTACTGATACATAGTTTCTAGCTTTTGAGAGCATGTACGACTATAAGGTTGTTGATTGGAAGGTTGAGTTAAAGGGACTTGATGACCTTGTAAAGGGGTCGCTACAATGTTTCTTGATACATATGGAATTGATGTTCCACCTGGGTTAGAAACAACGCCAATGGGTCAACTTGCCCCTAGAGGGGGTGTATAACTTCCATTACAACCAGGAGGTACATAGGGTAGAGGATATTCCCTCCCAAACATTGGAACAAATGAATTTTTATGTTTTCCACTCATATAAGGAACCACAGTTACTATGGCTACGGTAGGAGGAGAAAAAAGATTAAATGGAATGTGTTTCACTTACCGACATTGTAGGTTGGCTAGGGGTTCGGGCAGTTACCGACATGTTTGGGATAAACAAGTAGGTAGTAGGCGTGACACCAAAGGAAAAAATGGGATTTTGAAATAATGAAGTTGCATCAAAATTATCTAAAAAAGCATCGTCGAGAGAGTTATAACCCAACGGAACCAAGGGCATACGATAAGGAGGAGTTGTACTTGACCATGCCATCATGTAGGGAGAAGAAACATAAGGAAATCCTTCAGGAGGAAGAAGTGATAGTTTATCTTGACGATATTTTGATTTTCAGTAGAACGAAAGGAGAACACCTTCAACATGTTCGAAGGGTGTTAGAGAAGTTACAGCAGAACAAACTGCTGATAAACTTAAAGAAATGTACTTTCCTGCAGAAGGAACTGGTCTATTTGGGGTTTGTAATTGTGGAAAATGAATTGAAGAGGGACCTAGAAAATATTGCGGCAATCATAAATTGGCCATCACCAATGAGCTTATTTGAGGTACGTAGTTTTCATGAACTAGCAAGTTTTTATTGGAAATTTATTAGGAACTTCAGTGAAATCTGCGCGTCGATGCTAGATACCATCAAAAAAGCCAGTCAGCCTTTTTGTTGGATCAAAGTAGCGGAGGACAACTTTCAGCTTTTGAAGCGGAAGATTACATAGAGGCTAATCTTGAGGCTGCCCGACTTTAACAAACTTTTTCAGGTTCGATGTGACACGAGTGGGACAGCTATTGGTGCTGTGCTCAGTCAGGAAGATAGACCAGTGGCATTGTTTAGCGAGAAATTAAATGAAATCAGGCAGAAATACTCCTCGTATGACAAGGAATTTTATGTCGTGGTCCAAGCTTTAAAGCATTGGAGACACTACCTACTGGGCAACGAATTTGTATTATTTTTTGATAATTGAGCGTTACAATATGTAATGCAGCAACACAAATTAAACCATAAGCACGCCAAATGGGTAGAATACTTGCAGAGTTTCACTTTCATGCTAAAACACATTAGTGGGAAATCCAATAAAGTGGCAGATGCCTTGAGCAGAAGAGCTTTGCTCTTACAGGAAAGCAGAATACAGGTGATGGGATTCGAACATCTAAAGGATTTGTACCAGACCGACACAGACTTCATGGAAGCTTTTGAAGCCTGCCAAAATCTTGTGTTGAGGAATACAAGTCCATGGTTGGACTACAATTTGCAGGAAGGACTATTGTTCAGAGGTGGAGAGTTATGTATCCCGGACTGTTCGATGAGAGAAAATATCGTACGGGAGAAACATAGTGGTGGTCTAGCTGGTCATTTTGGCATAGACAAAACTTTGGAGCAGCTCGGACACTTTTATTACTAGCCCAAAATGCGCAGGGATGTACAACGATATGTGAACAGGTGTAAATTCTGCCAACTGGCGAAAGGACACAGTCAGAATACCAGACTTTACACGCCACTACCTGTTCCGCGCAGGCCATGGTACTCAGTGAGCATTGACTTTGTCTTGGGATTTCCTAGGATGCAGTGGGGGTGTGACTCGGTGACGGTGGTGGTAGATAGATTTTCAAAAATGGCTCATTTTATTCCTTGCCGGAAAACTAGTGATGCCACGTACATAGCTCACCTATTTTTCACGGAGGTTGTTAGATTACATGGCCTACCCAATTCTATGGTTTCTGACAAGGATGTAAAATTCACAGGACACTTTTGGCACACCCTGTGCAAAGATTTGGGCACACAATTGAATTTCAGTTCTACGTATCATCCGCAGACTGATGGACAAACGGAAGTGGTGAACAAGAGTTTGGGAAATTTATTACAGAGTTTGACTGGGGAAACTTCACGGTTATGGGATTGTGCTCTCGCCTAAGCGGAATTTGCGTATAACGATTTGCCCAATCGCAGCACGGGACATAGCCCATTTCAAATCTTGTACAGCATGCATCCTCGGGGAATACATGAATTGCGAGATTTGGGAAAATTAGAATGGAGAAGCGCAGATGGAGAAGATTTTGCTTAAGCAATGAGCGAACTACATGAACAGGTAAAATTAAAATTGCAGGACAGCATACAGAAATACAAGAAACAAGCAAATTCAAGGCGAAGAGAAGAACAATTTAATGTTGGAGATGAGGTCCTCGCGCACTTGCGCAAGGAGCGATTTCCTAACGGCGCGTATAATAAATTAAAATTAAAAAAAAAAATTGGTCCCTGCAAGATCTTGCGTAAATTTTCAGCCAACGCCTACAAAATTCAGCTGCCACCTAATATAGGCATATCACCTATTTTCAATGTGGTGGATCTGTTCCCATATACTGCCCAAGTAGAGGAAGACAGTGTGGTACAGCCATAATGGGACACCTAGGTTGGAGACAGTTCTTGGATGAGGCATATGCCTTCGGCTCAATCCAATGAGATTGAAGGGATTCTCAGTACCCAGGTAGCCAAGAAGACATGTAGGAAGGAATATCTACGATATCTCGTCAAGTGGAGAGACCGTCCAATGGAGGACAACTCATGGCTCGATGCGGCGCAGATACGGAAGGCTAGCTATTCGGTGGAGGAGCTTATGGAACGGAGCCATGATTTTCTTTTACCCCGGGAGCCTGATGCAGGAGCATCTAGCTGACAGGGCAAAGAAAAAAGTGAGGGGGATATGGTTTCTGAAGAGGACAGAGAAACCAGCATACCATTACCGTAAACCCATTCAATTAAACACAGATTGAAAATCAAATTGTCATATATCCGAAATCTTGTGATTAATAATATTAACTGTCAGTACACCATCAAGTGGAGCGCATCGACAGCGGGACCACGTGGGCTGGCCCCATCAATTTGAGTTCCAGAAGTTTCCACATAAACCTCTTAGGATGCTAACCCTACAGGTGGGTTATCACCTTTTGTTGCCATGGTCAGGAATAATTCTCAGTTGGGAACTTAAGTCGTTATGGCAGAAGGAATCACAGGTACGTTGGGAGTCTCAAATGGACGATACAAATGTTGGGGCAATAAATACACATAAGAATATGATTCAAAGAGTGGATTAGGAGGAAAAAGCAAGAAATCTGTAATAGGTTGAGGACTAGCTAGAGGAGAGTCCTAAGATGAGCCTACCGACTCTGGCAATGGTTGAGAAGCAAGGGGTTGGATACTTAGGAAAAGACAAATTTCAATACCTTGGTTTTCAAGGGATCCAAGCTCATTAGTATTGTAACCTACAACTCCTGGTGACTTAGGTGCATTAGCATCTCCATTGATATTCGGGGTCTCATTTGGAACTCTTGGTGGTTCTGCGACGATGTCTTTTAAGGAAATGAATTAGAAAAGCATGTTGGTGAATTCTTTGGGCTTAAATCCAATTTTCTGATTAACCATTAATGTTTGAGGACAAAAGGAAGTTTTCGTTTCATAGTTGAGCCATAGGGATCTGATGTGCAGTGTGCCAAAATAGTATGCCGATGAGCCATCGGGCTTGGGTTGTTTGCTTTCGAGGTGGTGGAACAGAAGTGACCCATAAAAAAATAAAAATGAGGAGAGAGAGTCAGCTTATGAGTTGCCATGTAACTAAGAGTTAAAATTTGTTACACTAAAACTACCTTATAACCACGCTAGAACCGCATTGCACTTGGGCAGTGCCATGATCCTGCATACTACTTGTATCCATCGGGTTCGCCTTGAGGATGTAGTTGCCCAAGGGCTAGGGAGAGGCAGAGATAAGGGCACATTAGCCACTGAAGGGATGAGAGCCTAAGAAGGAGGGGGATGAGCCACATGGGTGCAAGGAAATGGTGGGGACGAGGACCTGATCGAAGGAGAGTTAGACGGGGAAGGCACAGGGGAAGAATATGAGAGGATATTGGGTGAAAAATCCAAGCACAAAAATCTAGTAAGGCACCCGAGAGAGGAGACACCATGACTCTCATGAGAGGAGAGCTAAGCAATCCAGGCAGTCGCTTTCATTTTCTCTTGGGCATGCTCCTTTAACTGACACACAAGGAGATTCTTCAGTACCTAAAGCATTGGGCAACCCCAACGCAATTCAACTTCCTCCATAGTTAGGACTTCCCTGTGTATGGAGTCAAGAATCCCACTATCAAACAAGGTGGCGATAGTAGCATCATTGAAGTTACTGGGAGGACACCCGTGACCTCTCTCTTTGCCAGCATATCTTCCTTGCCCCTTTTCCTGGTTCATGGTTATGTAAAGTAAGGTTGAAGACATGATGCCAAAAAATTCGCTGAAAGAGAATGTTGGAGGGAGAATGCAGACTGGCTAGGGGGTTGAGCATGAGGCCGGGGCGTGAGGATGGGGGATCTCATACTCGGCACCTAGTTTGTGTGAGTTGGAGTACATGAAACATGGTGTGGAGGGTGAGCCAGGTGAGAGTTGCATGTTGGGCGTCTTGGAGTGAGAAGCTATGATCACGGGGTCATCCTGATTCAGGAAATTAATATTTTTAAACATTATTAAAATTATTAATTTTTTAGTAGTTAATAAGTTATAAATAAAATCAATTATTTTTTTAATAATAAATAAATAGTATAATTAAAATTAATTAATTCAAAAAAAAAATTATATATTTATTTATTAAATAAATAATATAAATATAAAAATATTTATATACATTATTGATATTAATATTAATTAATTTAAATTTTACTATAATAATTATTAATACAATATATTAATAAAATATAGAAATTTAAAAAATATTTAAAATAAATTGAAAGCCTTAATCCTAAAATAAAAATAAAAATAAAATGATTTATTTTTTAATATAATTAAAAGAATATATAAATTTAAATTTAAATTTAAATGAGATATCAAAACAAGTGATCATACACATAAAAATAATGAATATATATAATAAATAATATACATAAGTTTCTAAAACATAACGAAAAAATATTAGTATTTTCTATGAAATAAAAAAAATAAAAAAATTATGAATTTTTTGAAATATTATTTTTAATATTGATTAAATCAGTGTTGATAATATTGCCGAGATATTGGCGATATTCGGAAATATCGCGATATTTTCGACGAGCCAAAATATCGCCGACCAAATATCGCGATATTTTATGGTTTTGAAAATATCGCGCGATTTCCTATATATCGCCGATATTTCGGAAAATATCGCCCGTGACAGTGAAATCTTTCCGCGCGGCCTATAAAATTCGATTTTTGGTTTTTTTCATGTCATTTTGTTTTTCTGAGCGCTAGAGAAGGAATGTGGGTGCTACCAAGGAGGGTTTGAACGTTCCATAGCCATTATTGCCAGTTTGCCACCAACAACAAAGATTTCTCTAAGCTGCAAGTGACAAGAACAGTGAGACATCTCATTCTTCCCTACAATCATTTTGCTTGGTTTTTGTTTTCCATTTCAAAATGCAAGGGTTTTGAATTTATCATCATAGTGTGTAGGAGAGAGATGCATTGAAACTCTTTGCAAAACATAGTGATTCTCAGAACAAACATATATTCCAAACATTAATTGCTACATCTGTTTCAAAAGATTGCACAAGTCATCAAGGTTTGTCACTATGTTTTCTTGTTGCCATCATAGATCACTGTTAGTGTCAAATTATTACCACTGTTAAGATTCTTCAATTGGTGATGGAAGGGAAGGCTATCGGTATCCTATTCCTAGAGAAAAAGAAACAGCTTCACAGTAGATTAGAATGGCATGAAAATACTGGACAGTGGATAATTAAGTAACGAACTAGTTTACCTGTTCTAATTTTTTGATCCATATATGACCAAAACCAGTGAATATATGACCAAAATAGTTCCAAAAAATAGAACAGTTAGACAATTCCTTCACATGACAATTTTTTTACCTTCTTGTTGAAGTGCATTTTAAATAATAATTGAAGTAAATGGCTGATCTCACTAAAACAGATTGAAAATCCATTTCTATTTCACATCAAATTAGAACTATTAACTTAAGAAACTCTCCATGGCACATGCCACTATTATGGCCATACATCATCATCGAGTTACCTAGAGGATCATTGTTGCCAGGAGAGTCAAGCTCACTTTGATGTGTCACATGATACATCTATATCAGGCCTATATCATTGTCAAGTCATCATCAGGTTCATTCCACTGTCAAGGTAATACAAAATTACAAATACAAAAGAGGTCACTGCTAGGAGGTTGAATACCAAGGTCTAATAAATTAATAATGCACCTACAATAGTGGTATAATTATTAATTAAGTAACAGTGATATAATAAGTGATATACAGTCACCTCATTTCCTTGGCATATCATTTGCAATTTTGCATTGTTAGGCTCTTTCATTGCTTGGCATCTTTGGTTAAAGTGGCAATTATTGCATGATACAAGCTCACTGCCCTCTTAACTTTTAAGTCTGCTCTTTTTTTCATGCCCATTGCAAATTTGCAAATAATGTAGCAAAAAAAATTAAAACTGTTTTGTAAAATGATGTGGTTATTTGTAATTTTGTATTACTTATTAAGTTACTAATTCCAATTTTTTTTTGGTGCTCTAGGTTTCCTTTTGATTTAGCGGCTAGCCCACAACAAAATACAAATATGACAAAAGCCTTGGACCCATTTTGGGAGTATGGGAGCCCTAATGGTGGGACAAATCGTGCATATCTTACATGCAAATTGTGTGGGACCAAGATGACAGGTGGGATTACATGACTGAAATACCATATTGCTAGACTCAGTGGACATGATGTTAGGGTTTGTACAGTTTCTAGTCTGGAGCTTATACAAAAATCTCTTGAGGCAATTGAAGAAAAGGATAAAAAGAAGGAAGAGGCCGAAAGAAACAAAGCTGAACGTGTAGGTATATCTTTCGGGATATATTATCCTGATTTTGGTGTTGAGGATACTGGGCCTAATGGCCCTAGTGAGAGGGGCTCCACAACTGGCACACCATCACATGCTACTGCTAGTGTGAGTGCGAGGTCATCATTTTTTGTTCCACGAACAGGAGCTGGAGCACAACCTGGCATAAAATCGCTTGTTAAAAAGAAGGAGAAGCAAGAAGATAGAGTCATGGGGAGGTGTATTTTTTGGAGCGACTTACCTCTCAGCATCACAAAAACCAATCCATTTTGGCAGCCAATGTGTGATGCTATTGTTGTTGTGGTCCAAGGGTACAAAAGTGCCACATATGAGGAGTTACGGGGGCCAATTCTTCAAGCAGAAAAATAGGACATCAACTCTAGATTGGCGGAGTTGAAAAATACATGGGAAGTTACTGGATGCACAGTGATGTCTGATGGTTAGACAGATAGGAAGGGTAGGACCCTTATAAATTTCTTGGTACATTGTCCTAAAGGTACCATGTTTATTAAATCGGTGGATGCATCAGAACATATCAAAGATGAAACACCGATATGTGAGTTGTTAGATGGGTTCATTCGGGAGATTGGTGTGCAGAATGTGGTGCAAGTCATAACAGACAATGCAGCTAATTATGTGTCTGCCGACATAATGCTTATGGAGAGGCATCCCACATTGTTCTGGACTCCATGTGCAGCGCATTGTCTCGATTTGTTGCTTGAGGACACGTTTTTCCACAACCTTTACTACTCTTCAGTCTTTGCTTCGATGTCAGTTCGAGTTGAAGCAAATGTTTGTGTCTGATGATTGGCATAATTGTAGATACAACAGGAGACCTGATGGGAAAGCCATTCCAAAAATGGTGTACTCTGAGATATTTTGGCATGGAATAGAAGAAGCGTGTGCAGTCAGCGAACCTGTAGTAAAGGTTCTTAGGTTGGTGGATGGAGAGAAGCCTGCAATGCCTCATTTGTATGAGGGAATGGATGGGGCGATGGAGGCCATTCGTTCCTATTATGCAGACAAGGGTTCTGCTGGCCTTGATAGGCAGATGATATTATGGGATGTGATCGATAGTCGGTGGACAGGGATGCTTCATCGACCCATTCATGCAGCAACACTCTTCCTCAACCCCGCATTTTCATACAAATGCAACTTTGATTTTGATGGCAAGGTGATGGAAGGGCTCCATTCCTGTATTCAGAGGATGGTACCTGATCCTGAGCTTCGTAGCAAAATCAATCGCGAGATACAGTCTTATCAGGATTGTGTTGGCCTATTTGGCTTTGATGATGCTATTAGGGAAAGGACCCTCTTCATGCCACGTAAGTGACAAATCATCACTCATTAGAAATTAGAATTTTAAATTTAATTATTTTTTAACTTTTAACTTTTTGAATTTTTTATTTCATTATTTTGTTGTAGATATTTGGTGGCAAAGCTATGGTGAAAGGGCACCAAATTTGCAAAAATTGGCTATACGAATCTTGAGTCAAACATGTAGCTCTTCAAGGTGTGAGCACAATTGGAGTGTATTTGAGAAAATATACGCCAAAAAGCGCAACAGGTATAACTTTGAACTCAAGCCTTTAGTTGAGAAATTACACTTATTGTAATTTTTAATTTTTAATTTGTGACCTTCAAGTGTCAAGAGTCAAGAGTCAAGACTCATTACTTTTTTTGGCACTCTTACAGGTTGGAGTTTGCACGCCTCAACGATTTGGTGTATGTGCATTACAACATCCGACTTCGAGTGAGGCAAATAGAATCACCAATGGATCCAGATGCCATTTCCTTAGACAATATTGATGTATTGTCTTCGTGGAGGGTGGAGTTTGAGGAGCCCATATTGGAGGAGTCACCTTCATGGTTAGAGCCAGTGGCAGATGATCCATTAGAGCAGGGGCAGCAAGAGGAGGACTCGGAGTCAGAGGAGCAACAACACTTAGAGGAGGAGCAGGAGGAGCAGGAGGAGGAGGACACTGCGGGAGCATCAGCATCAACACCATCTGCTATAGATATATGAGAGCATATCTCCATACCTAGCACTCATTATTTGACATTAGGTGCAGAGGTAGGGTCAGGGCCTTCTACTACTAGGGGCAGGCCTGGCAAACAACCCATCATGTTTTCCCGTAAAAGGGGGAGAGGGCAGTAGATAGATAGCTGCTAGTTTTATTTGTTATGC
>APFE031674971.1:0-15748 GCA_000404065.3 Pinus taeda
TTTTCGCCTTTAGCGCCTTTTTCCTTTACCGGGTATAAGCTTCAGGAATTTTTGTAAACATGCTGCTTTTGTGAGCTTTTTACCCTGAGCGTTGAGTCGGCTATTGATGTTAGCATCTGTTCAGAAATGCTCTGGAATCTGCGATTCCGTTGCATGCGGTATCCATTTATGAGGGCATCTCTTCTCTGTCTCCGAGCGTTGACGCTCTCCCTTTTTCCTTAGATGTTTCCTATTTTTCATTCCTGCAGTTCATGCGAAGGAAAAGAGTAATGACAATAAATATTGATGTGAAAGCTCTGAGCTCTACGAATGTATAAAATAATGTTACCCATTGTGAACTGACTCTCTTGACAAACACAAAATTGTCCTTCATTAACACTTTGGCGTACATTCATTAATTTTCTTTAAGGTGCGCATCCAATTTTTTTGTTTATGGACAGATTTTCTTGAATTTTGAGCCGAGGAAAATTTGCGATGGGCTATTTCTGCAACTTACATTATGTTATCGCGTTATCACATTTTGTCACGATTGTGATATCGCGGATCGCAGATCGTAGATCACAGATTGCAGCATCGTAGCATCGTGTTTATCGCGTTTATCGCAAGATCACAGATCGTGTTAAATCATTGTGTGTTGTTTATGCGATGTTGCGACATGCGATGTCTCATATCGGCCATCGGAGATTTCTTAAGATCTTCATTTATGGCCGTTTTCTTAATGTATGCGATGCGATGGATTTCGCATCGCTTTTTTGCAGTTTTTTATTGTGCTCATAAAGAAATGTTCTAGTCTCTTCTCGCGATGCGATATATTTTTAAGGAGTAAAATACAATTTTTTTTTTTTGAATTTTTTACTAAGGGTCCCCACTTGTTTTATGTTATTGCTAATACTAAAGAAGGAGGGGGGTTGTTGGTGGCCACAACAATGGCGATTCACTTGGAAGAACCAGTTATCTATGCTTTTCTTATTGAATCTTAACTTCCAAAATAGAAAAATTTTCATAAATCTAAATTTTGTTATGGACAGATAGAGTACATTATGCCTTATTCTATCAATGATATTTTGTTTCAACCTCTTTTATTCTAATTGTTTGCTTCCTCAGGCTTGTCCTTGTAATTATATCAGCCATTACTTGGTCTTGTAAAGACAAAATAAAGTTTTCTCTGTGTGCCAGTTTTTGAAATATGCTCGTTTGTCGTAGGTAGAGCCTCTGCTGCCAGCAGGCGTCCATAGCCTCGACAGGGTTACCTGTTACCCAACAATAATCATTTATCCTGCTTAAAGTGATCTACAAATTTCAAAGAAAAACCCACATTGACACTTTTTCTTTGATTTTCTTTTTTATTCTTAAAGAACAATGTCTTGGTTTGGTAGCCAAATTATGACAGTCATTCACTTGATTTATACTTTTGCTGAACAAGCTGGCTCGTGATGAGACCCCTTGTCTTTTGATTTTAACAATCTTGAGTCATTGCCTTGTTTTGATGGACAGTATTGGCAAAGTCAGCAAGTTATAATATCTGTGTTTCTTGGATTGTTCCTCTGAATGATGCAATTTTCCTTTAACTAGGGAGGAAGTCATTGTTTTCCTTAAGAAAGATCTGGACGACAATAATAGAGCTTGAAAATAGTTGTTTTACAGAGAACCTTTATTTTGTTATTGATACCTTTCATTGTACTGATATAAAACAATTTCTTTGCTAAAAGGTTGCTTTCGTCAAATTTTTGAAGTTGAAACTAGTATCATATCTAGGCTAAAGTTTTTAACTATATCTGTCAATAATAAAGATTAGATTCTAAAAAGAAATTTTGCCATTTATACAAGAGGAAAGCTCAAAAATCTTAAAGAGAATTGGTGTCTTTTCCGTGAATACCTATAGTAACCATTTACAACTAGTTTTATTTATGAAAAAAGAAAAGAAAAATCAAACTATTCTACAATATAGAAAAATAATCTTCTATGGAAAATATATTTTAAGGATTTGTCCATTAACAGGCAAATGATCCCTTCTACCTGCTAAATCCTGTAAGAAAAACGTTGATGGACCTATGACTTCAACAATCTGAAAAGGACCAAGCCACATCTTTTGAAATTTCGTATGTTTGCCTTTTTCTTCATGTGCCTTATCCCATTTTAAAACTAAATCTCCCATTTGAAATTTTTTTCTGGTCATTATGTTTGAATCAAAAGAGGATTTTATTAGCGCTTGATGATGAGCATGGGTTTTCTTAGCTTGTTCTCGTTGTTCTTCTAATTTAATTATTTCCATTTGTCTTAGTTGTATGGAGGAAGTAGGTACTTCATCAATGTATTGTATTAAAGACAAGGAGGGAATGACTAAGTGAGTTGGAAGAACCACTTCTTTCCCATAAACTAAATTAAATGGAGAAGTGTCGATCGAAGCTTTTTTGTTATTTTATTTGCCCACAAAGCATTTACCAAAGCTTTATGTCAATTCTTTTGGTTCTGGTCAACTGTTCTTTCAATAATCCTGATTAGGTTTTTATTTGTCGACTTAGCTAACCCATTACCTTGCGGATAGTAATTGGCCGAATATTTAGTTTGAACCCTCTTTTAAGTGCAAATTCAGTCATTGTATTTCTAGAAAATTATGATGCATTATCAAATATTAAAGCCGATGCAATCCAAACCTAATGATTATAAATTGATCTATGAATTCAATAATATTTTCAGAATTGGCTGTCTTGAGAGGAACTGCTTCTACCCATTTAGTAAAATAATCTGTTGCCGTGAGGATGTATCTATGCTACTTAGAAGAGTGAGGAACGATCTCACCTATTATGTCCAAGCCCACTGAGTGAACGGTTTAGTTCGATGTTTACCGGTTTCGTAGTGGCTAGGGACGGTTTCTTGTCTTCCAACAATGGTTTTGGCAGGACTTGACTTTCCTCACTAACTGTGTGAGTCTTTTGACAACGGACTAGGCTCAGTAAAGTATCCTGCACGTAAGATTTTATGTGCATAGTGGTCTCAACATTAGTGTCCGCCCTACTGGTCCTCGTGGATTTCCCGCAAAACTTTTTGCTTCAGTTTTTTTCAAGACATCTAAGAAGAAAGAATCATTATTCTTTCAAAAAGAATACATTTATGAGCTGATATTGTTTAGCTTTAAACCTCAGAGCTCTTTTCTTAGTGTGATCCAGGTGTGATGGAGCATACCCGTTCTTAAGAAAATAAATGATGTCAGCATACAATTATTCTACATCGTTTAGGCTTACCTCACACAATTGTACCTCTTCAGATGAATTTTCAGAAATTTGCAATGCTCCAGCTAACATTTTGCAGAAGCCTTGACCTCTTACTATGTTTGCTGGTTTGATTTCAAGGTCGTATTCCAGTAAAGCAGTGATCCAATTGGCTCTTTTCTCACCCACATCCTTCTGTACTAGAAGATTTTTTACCACTGGAAATGGTACTATGATCTTAGTACGGGTTATAAGTAAGAAAGGTCTGAAATATTTTATTTCTTTGAAAACAGCAGGCCTGTTTCTCCACGTTTGGATAATTGAGTTCAGCACCTTGTAAATTTGAGCTAAAAAACGCAATTGGGGCTTCCGCTTTTTCTTGATTTTCTTGAGTTAGAATCACGGCATATGATTTCTCTGAGGCAAATGTATATAAAATAAAAGATTCTGAAAATTTTGGGGTTGCTAAAGATGGAGCATTAATAATAGCTTGTTTGATCAGGTCGAATGCTTCATGTTCATCTTGACCCCATTTAAAATTTGAACTCTTTTTAATCATATTTTGCAAAGGAGACACAATTCGTGAAAAATCTGGGACGAAACTCTTTACAAAATTGATTTGACCAAGGAAAGATTGCATTGCCTTTTTATTATGAGGTAGGAATATTTAAGAAATTTCTTTGGTTTTGTCAGGATCAATGTGAATACCGGATTTTGATACTATGAATCCTAGAAGCTTTCCTTCACTTAATGCGAAAAAAGATTTCTTTGGGTTAAGTGAGATTCCATACCTCAAACATCGTTGAAAGATTTGTTTTAAGTCTTTGAGATGGTCCCTTCGCTTCTTGGAGTACACTATTATATCATCCAAATAAATTACTACAGATTTATTGACTAAACCCTTGAATGTGATGTCCATGGCTCTCTGAAATGTAGCGCCAACATTAATCAAACCAAATGGCATCTTCCGATATGCGTATGTGCCCCATTTAGTTCTAAATGTGGTTTTCAACTGATCATCAGGACGTACCAGCACTTGATTATATCCTGAAAATCCATCCAAGAAAGGCATCAGTTCTGAGCCTGCTACTGCCTGTAGTATTTGTTCCATAGGTGGAAGAGGAAAATTGTCTTTTTGACAGGCTTTGTTAAGATTCTGAAAATCAATACAGATTCTAATATCTCCATTTTTCTTTCTAACGGGGACCATATTGGAGACCCATTTGGAATGTTTGACGGGGAAAATTATTCTGGCTTTTAATAATTTATTTATCTCAGTTTTTATCTGATTTTCTAAATTGGGGTGGATCTTTCTTAGTTTCTGTTGGACAGGTTTTTCGTTATTGATCATAGGAATAGTATGCTGAATGATAGAAGTGTCGTATGTCTTTAGTTCATCATAATTCCAGGCAAAAACAGTTTTATATTGTCTCAAAAGATGAATATACGCTAGCTTTTCGTCAGGGGCTAGGCCGAGGCCTAGGTTAACGTTTTGTGGTTTATCATCGGTTCCTAGGTTTACTAATTCGTAGTTCAAGGTTGGACTGTAGAGCTTTGAATTGGTAGACCTTTTAAACCGATTTTTCAAATCGTATAAGTCTTCTAACTTAACCACCGATTTAGGTATAGCATTATCAGTGCTATTTTGTTGTACTTGTCAATCATGATGGTCCTCGTCAATTATTTGATTGGAGTAGGATCCTTCAGAAGTGAGGAAATTTACAATATCAGGATTGTCATTGAATACTCTCCAATTTTTAATGTTTTCAGGGATGGACGGTCTAAAGATTAATTCTATTGAGAATCTATCTGGACTAAAATATTCGGAGGGAATGAGCTTAGAGGCTACGTTAGCCAAAAGGTTTGCACTCGTGTTTTGGAGTCTCGGGATTGAAGAAATATTAAATGCTATGAAATGCTCAGTCAGATCTTGTACTAAAGATTGATAGTGTTTTAAATGACCTGATAAGCAATGTATAGTGTTACGTACATGTTTGACAACAATATCAGAGTCTTCGAAGACTTGAAGATACTTGACGTTCAACCCGATTGCTTTGTACAGGCCTTGCACCAAGGACTCGTATTCTGCTGTATTGTTTGTACAATTGAATTCGAGTCTGCACGTAAGCATGGTCTTATTTCCTTCTGGACTAATCAGAACGCATCTTGCTCCTACTCCTTCCTTAGATTTAGAGCCATCAAAATATAATTTCCAAAACAAATATGTATTTACAGGTTTATCTAAAAAATTAACACACTTTGAACTATCAGTTTGGGAAAAATTTTCGACTTGGGACAAAACTAAATTTTCCAAGTAGGGTGATGTGTGAGCATTGAAATTGCCAAGAAAAGAATCTACCGAGTAATTGCCTATGATACTGTTGTTATACACTACTGTTTCATTTTCTCCCTCTAATTCCGTTACTATGTACTTCTGGTGTAACTCTCGTTCAACCTTTATTTGATTTGGTTTATCGTTGTAGGGTAACCACATGTGCAACCAGTCAGTTGCGAAGTATCCATGGAGTTTTTAGACCAATCTCTACTAAGAATTAGGCCATAGAATTTTGGGATATCGGCCACTAGAATGTCAATAATCTGACATATCTTCGGGTTGGATGACAATCTTATCGTTACTTGATTAAGTTCACCAATCACTTCGACTTGAGATCGATCCAGTTGAACTATGAGCACTACGGATTTTTGTGGTTGAACATTTAACTTGGCACATACTGATATGGGTAAAATATTCGATGAAGCACCAGAATCTACCAAACAATTATGCACCTTTTTATTGAAAATTTCATAAGTGAGAAGAAACGGGGGAGTGTGAGATCTTGATCTTCCTCCAATTAAGGCGATCACGTTTGGATCAATCTTATTGATCGCGCTAGTTGGAGGTCCTCCCATGTTGTGGGAAGCTTGAGAGAGTACGACGGTAGGAAAAGATGAAATAGGCATGACATGTATTTCTTTCATCATTATCTTCTGTTGATGTTTCAGTTTGCTCAATTCATAAAGGGTAATATTAGCCCTAGTCTTTTTCATGTCATCAATGATATTGTGCTCCATTTCATCTGACACTATCAATGTTTTTGATGGAGTTGTTTGATTTGCTTGGACTGGGCTAGGTTGGGTCACTTTAGTGGTCGTTTTCTTTGTTGCAACTTTATCTCTTGTTGCAGGACTTGCGCTTTTCTGCTTAGAGGTAGTTTGGGGAGGATCAAGCTGATTTTTGCTTCGTGTGCTAACTGGAAATACTTCTTGATCTTCTTCTTGTGGGAGGATGAAATCCCACATTCCTTGTAATTACACAACTTCTTCGTCATTAGTCTGCCCTTTTGTGGCACTTTCTTCTTCTTCCTCTTCCTCGGATTCAACACTTGAAATGGCATTGGGTGGTTTTGCATCCGTTGAAGGACTTCTTTTAAAAGCTCTGTAGGGCTTTTTTGAAGAAGCTTCTGCTACTTGTTTTTTTATGTCAACCATCTCATTAGACATGGTCTTCAAAACTTTCTGCAATCCTTCCAAATCGAAAGGGTCTTTTGCTTGTTTCTTTTTTGAGTCTTCTTTGAAGGTGACTTTTTTAGATTTGTGTTCCTCTATCGCGGATCTCTTTTCCAGGGCTATTACGCGTTTCTCTACTGTTATCGCCTCTGTCATGTTTTCAAATAAGGTTGTTTTATTTGCTCTATCCACGAAGATTGCTGTGTTTGATGATAAAGCAGTAATATACCATTCACATTGTACTTCTTCGCTGGGTTGGGAAGCAATGGGAATTTTGTTGAGAAATTTATTGAACTGTAAATTGAAATCTTTGATAGGCTTTTTAGCTTCGGCTTTAAGGTTGGATAGGTCATTGATTAACGTTTCCGTTGATCTGTCATCACCAAACTTGGTAAGGAATTGATTCTGGAAGATATCCCAACTTGTGATAGACCCGGAGGGTAGTGAAAAGTACCATGACCCGGCTGTCCCTTGCAGTGTATAGGGAAAAAGCCGAACAACAGCGTCTTCATTGGTAACTCCGTTGAGATTGATCGAAAGCATAAAATTGTTTATGTGTCCTTCTGCTAGCATGCCTGCTTCTGGATTGAATTTGGGCAGCCATTTCTGAGGATGTGCCAGTATTGGACTCAAGGGGGTAGGCATTAAAACTGCTCCAGGATTGTTCCATGGAGACTGGGGCATCATTGAGCTGCTAGTAGAGGAAAGTGAAGAAGATGATCCCTATGGCTGGGAAGATAAGGATACTATGATCGTAGATGTTTGAAGAGGGGTTGTGGGAGTTCCGGTAGACAGATGGATGATGGTTTGGAATGGAGGTGTGGGTGGTTGACTTCACGGTGGGGTAGTTGAAATGGATGATGTGGACGAAAGAGTCTCACTGTCAGACTCTTGCGGTAATTTCCTCGCTCTTTTCCTGGTGGGAAGAGGCAACTCAGTTGGCTGAATGCCAAATTTTTCACTCTTTAACCTGGTTAGGGGTTGAGCAGGATTTTACTGCGAAGTCACACTGCTTTGAGATTTATCAGACCTCTGAGGAGAAACGAAAAAACCGTGGAGTTTGTGAATCAGAGACTCAACTTCAGGAGGTTCAATGGTAGATTGGTCTGAAATATTAGGGTGTGTAGTAGTGGTTGATACTCGAGCAACTTTTGACTCTGGATTCAAACGTACTTGGGAATTCGGGGGAGATGATGAGGGTGATTTACTCTCAGAATGGTATTTAGATTTTGATTTAGGTGCCATTCGGAGGTTCAAGCCCTCCTAGCGCCAAATATGTTGAAGCCCCGAAAATCGGGTCGACAACAAGGGCGATAGCCGCCCAGTCTGGACCTTGGTTGACAGCTCCTTATCCGTTTGGTATAGAGGGTCCAAATGGGGATAATGGGACCAGTTTCCCAATCTAAGGGTGTGTGTGTGCAGGATCGGATATTGCAGATCTAAAAGTTCCTATCTAAAATACTTTAATCTAACTCTATGCTATTATAATCTAAATGAAAATAGCACATCTAATCTATGCTAACCCAGGATGTAATTCTTCTATTATGCGATCTAAAGAGATTTCATATAATAACTGGTAATAAAGATCATTCAGTGATTATAAGAATGGAAATTAATTAAGATGAGCCACTTTGCATAAAAAGTTAGGCAAAACAGTTGTGAACAACATATCGCATAATAAGTTATTCACACATTAAACATAAATAAATGGCTCGACCGTACAAAAGTGCCAAATGGTAACACAAACATTCATGTAATAACATATAAGAAACTAAAAACTGTATATTGCTTTAAGAATATAAGAAGAAATAGTCAAGAGATAAAAGTACCATTTATGACTGGTCCTACTCATAAGCTTCAAGCAACAATGATTTATCTCTCCTTGTTCTAATATCTACTAAGAGTATAGAAGTGCAACATTAGTAGCATATATCAAATGCAAACATCAATAAATCTTGATCCTTTCATTCATCAAAACCTCCTCTGAGGTGCAGAAGTGCATGTTCTGAGGATAAGTTTTTGACAAATTCCTGGACCCTTCTCGAAATGCATGAGAAGGGTTTAAATACTGCTAACTAAATAACTTAATTACATAAATTTAGGATACAGTTTAAACGAACGCCCTTTTTCTAAGCAAACTTATTTCTAAAAAATCGAATCTAATTCCTAACTATTTCTGCTTTTGCTCCTTAATGTTGCGAGCATTCAACATTTGCCTGGGAAGAGTCGGTTGGTTGCCTTCTACTTTTGCTATCTTGATTTCCGGACTTGCGAATGACTAAGCAAGTTAGGGACCTTGCTTTCTGAACAATTTTCTTAGTAAGCGCTAATCGTGCATCGAAAATTGCCTCCGTTTTTTGATCCGGGCCTTTCTGGTGCATTTTTCACCTTTAGCGCCTTTTTCCTTTACCGGGTATAAGCTTCAGGATTTTTTGTAAACATGCTGCTTTTGTGAGCTTTTTACCCTGAGTGTTGAGTCGGCTATTGATGTCAGCATCTGTTCAGAAATTCTCTGGAATCTGCGATTCCATTGCATGCAGTATCCGTTTATGAGGGCATCTCTTCTCTGTCTCCGAGCGTTGACGCTCTCCCTTTTTCCTTATACGTTTCCTGTTTTTCATTCCTGCAGTTCACGCGAAGGAAAAGAGTAATGACAATAAATATTGATGCGAAAGCTCTAAGCTCTACGAATGTATATAATAATGTTACCCATTGTGAACTGACTCTCTTGACAAACACAAAATTGTCCTTCATTAACACTTTGGCGTACATTCATTAATTTTCTTTAAGGTGCGCATCCAATTTTTTGGTTTACGGACAACTTTTCTTGAATGTTGAGCCGAGGAAAATTTGCGATGGGCTATTTCTGCAACTTACATTATGTTATCGCGTTATCGCATTTTGTCAAGATTGTGATATCGCAGATCACAGATTGCAGCATCGTAGCATTGTGTTTATCGCGTTTATCGCAAGATCGTAGATCGTGTTAAATCATTTTGTGTTGTTTATGCGATGTTGCGACATGCGATGTCGCATATCGGCCATCAGAGATTTCTTAAGATCTTCATTTATGGGCGTTTTCTTAATGTATGCGATGCGATGGATTTCGCGTCGCTTTTTTGCAGTTTTTTATTGTGCTCATAAAGAAATGTTCTAGTCTCTTCTCGTGATGCGATATATTTTTAAGGAGTAAAATACATTTTTTTTTTTTTTTTGAATTTTTTACTAAGGGTCCCCACTTGTTTTATGTTATTGCTAATACTAAAGAAGGAGGGGGGTTGTTGGTGGCCACAACACTGGTACAAACGGAGCCGATACCCATTCACTAACAATGGTGTTCTAGAATCATCAATTGTTAGGAGCCTTACTGTTCCATTTGGAAAAACAGTATCTACTTCATAAGGTCCCAGCCACCTTGTTCGTATTTTTCCTTGAAAATTTTCAAACCGAGAATCATACAATAAAGCCCAATTACCTTTTTGGAATTGCTTGTGCTTAATAGTTTTATCATGCCACCTGGTTCTTTGCTGTTGAATCATAGTTGTTTGATGGATGGCATCCAACCTCTTTTCATCCAATTCCTGAAGCTGCTGCAACCTGGCTGTCTGTGCATCAGTCAAGTCAAGGTTAAAAGCTAAAGCAATTCTTAAGGTTTTAATTTCAAATTCCACAGGAAAAACAACACTTTTACCATAAACTAACTCATAAGGTGAAAAACCTGTAGTGTTCCTCCAAGTAGTTCTGTAAGCCCATAATGCTTCAGGCAGCCTGTGAAACCAATCCTTTCTATTCTCCTTCACTGTTTTTATTTAAATGGCTTCTATGACTTTATTTGTACTTTCCACCTGACCATTGGCTTAGGGATGGTAAGGTGTAGTCATTTTATGATTAATATGGTATTTCTGAAGTGCATCTTTAAAACCATGAGAATTGAAAGGAGGTCCTCCATCTGTGACTAGTTCTCTAGGCACTCCAAATCTAACAAAGATTTCTTCAAATAGAAAGTTTAAAATAGATTCTTCATTATCTCTAATAAGTGCCTTAGCTTCCACCCATTTAGTCATATAATCTGTGCAAACTAATATGTAAACTCTTTGGTTGGATGGAGGATTGATGGGTCCTATAAAGTCTAGAGCCCATTTTTCATAGGGTTCAAGTATTACCTGGGGGTTCAGTGGCATTTCATCTCTATCACTAGGTTGGCCCATTCTCTGACAGCTATCATAGGCCCTGACATATTTCTTTGCATCCTTGAAAAGCGAGGGCAATAATACCCTATTCTGAGAATTTTATGTGCTGTTCTCTTATCATCAAAATACCCTCCACAAGGGCCATCATGACAAGCCTTCAATATATCATAAACCTCATCTTCTCTAATGCATCTTCGAATTTCTTGATCAAGTCCTGTATGAAAAAGACACCCACTTATCCAGCTGTATCGAGCACTTTTTTGAATGATCTTTCTTTTCTCTCTATGTGATAGGTGTGATGGTAACTTCCCTGCAACCAAATAATTGGCGATGTCTACATACCAAGGTGAGTGATCAGATACTACAAATAAGTATTCATCAAGAAAGGAATCATCTACTGGAGTATTATCATTAGTTTTTATCCGAGAAGGAAGTCAGCAAGTACATTCTCCTTACCTGGTCGATCTACAATTGTAATATAAAATTCTTGTAGTAATAATAACCACCTGGTAACTCGGTCATTTGTAACAGAATTTTTCATTAAATACTTAATGGCTGAGTGATCAGTATGAACAAAAGTAGGTAACCAGTAATATAATGTTGAAATTTATTAATAGCATAAACAAATGCTAAAAATTCCTTTTCGGTAACTGTGTAATTAAGTTCAGCAGGGGTCATATTCTTACTAATGAAATAGATAGCATAAGGAAGATTGTTTTCTTCTTGACCCAAGACAGTTCCAATTACCGTATCTGAAGCATTAGAGGATATATGAAAGGGAAGTGCCCAATCAGGTCCCCTTAGAAAAGGAGCTGTGGACAACTGATGCTTAAGTTCATGAAATGCTTTTTGACAATCATCAGTCCACTTAAATTCAACATTTTTCGTCAGTAACACAAACAAAGGAGAAGCTATTTTAGAAATTTTTTTGATAAATCTTCTGTAATATCCAGCATGTCCTAAAAAACTTCTTACATCAGTTTGTGTTTTAGGGATAGGAAGAGTCTGAATTACCTGCACTTTTGATGGATCAACTTGAATCCCTAGGAATGAAATGAAGTGTCCCAATACAATTCCTTCGTTCACCATCATATGGCATTTTTCAGTACTTAAAGAAAGATGAGCTTGTATACAATGTTTAAGTACTTTCTCAAGGTTTTGTAATGCATCTTCAAAATTCACACCACAAGGAGTAAAGACATCCATAAATATCTCCATAGAGTCATTAAGCATATCGGAAAAAATTCCTGTCACTGCTCTTTGAAACGTTGTTGGAGCATTACATACTCCAAATGGGAGAACTCTATAAGCAAAAGCTCCCCATGGACTAGTAAAAGTGGTCTTGTCTTGGTCTTGGGGTGCAATTTTGATCTGGTTATATCCACTAAAACCATATAAAAAGGAAAAGAATCTCTTCCTTGACAAGTTGTCTAGCACCTGATCAATAAATGGCAAGGGGAAATGATATTTTTGAGTGGCTTTGTTTAAGGGTCTATAATATACACACTCTCTCCATTTCCTGTTTTTCTTTGGTACTATCACCAATGGAGAAACCCATTCACTATCAGATATAGGGTATATAAACCCTGTATTAAGCAATTTTTGAAGTTCTTCTTTAACAATTTCCCTCAGATTGGGATTCATTCACCTCTGGGGTTGACAGACTAGTCGGCATCCTTCCTTAATATAGATGCGATGAGTACATAACTCAGGGGAGATCCCTTTCATATCTATGTAGTCCCAAGCGAATGCTTCCTTATTTTCACAAAGTAACTTCATTAGCTGTTGTGTTTCAGCATCTGTCAAGTTAGGGTTTATATTCAATGTTTTGCCAGGTTCGATCTCTATGTTTATACTCTTAGAGGAGATAGCAGTTGATGTTTGAGGTAAATTTTTAGATTTAAGCTTTTCTTGTGTTTCAAGTTCCAAAATTGCAGTTAACTGATTATATGATTCAGAGGCTACCGAGGAGGGTTCAGAAATAAAATTACTAATTACTTCATCTTCCGTGGTGTCTTTAAAGGTTAAGGCTTGTCCAATAGTAAAAATGGGTTGAGTGTCATTATCCTCATAATCTAACCATACATAATTATCATTGTTAATCATAGGTGTAGCACGAGGGTAGAGAGTGATCTTCTTAGTTTCACATCCATTAGAAATTGTCATTGAGCCCGATCTACAGCTGATAAAGGCATCTGCTGTAGCCAGCCAGGGTCTCCCCAAAATCAATGGATGCCCCCCCAACTTTGTTTTAGTTTGTAATACAACAAAGTCAGCTGGGTAGTTCCAAGATTCCACTGAAATAATCAAGTCTTCAATAACCCCTTCTGGTTTGATTGTGGAATGATTAGCTAATTCTAAGATAGTTGGCATCTCTCTAACTAAGTTTTTCAGCTGTAATAACTATGCAATTTCAAGGGTCATAATATTTATAGCAACACCTAAGTCTACCAGGACTCGTGAAACAATAGTTTTTCCAACCTGTATTGTGACTGTAGGATGACCGAGATCACCATATTTTTACAAGAGGGATTTTTCCTGACATTAAAGCAGCTAGATCGCCCATCACCTGAACTGTAAGGGGATCTTTAGCTTTCCTACCAAGTTTCTTGATGCAAATGTCTCTGGCGGTTCTGGCATAGATTGGTACATCTTTGAGTGCTGGCAGAAGTGGAATTTTAACATACAGATTTTGTAATTCCCCTAGAATATTAAAGGCAGGTGGCTTAGGTGTCTTAGTGAGGGTTAAATGCTCAGGGAATGGTGGCTCTGCTGTTTCAGCAGTTTTATTAGAGGATGGCTTAACTGTTTCAGCACCCTTATTAGATGATTTATCCTTTTCTGTCTCTTCTTTGTCAGAGTCAGAAGAAGTAATATCATCAATAATAGGCTCGACTGTTCTCCTAGACCGCAAATGGATATCATTACACTGCAGAGGGAGAATATGAGATATATGTTGGTTCTGAATGTTGATAACTTGCACAGCTTTATTATTATTAGGATTAGGGTTCGGTTGTACAGGTAGCTGAGGCCTCATTGTCTGATTATTTGGTGGAGCACATGATGGTAGAGAGATGGCTTGCTGATACTGAGGAAATTGGTTTGGAAATGGGATTTTTTGAGCTCTCCAGTTTGGGTTCCATTGATTAACATAAGGTTGTTGTGGAGGCCAAGGAGTCCACATTGTAGGATCTACAAAGGGAGGGTTTGTTTGTTGCATGGGTGGGAAATTCATTTGGTTAAAAAGTGGATACTGCATTTGATTGAAGGGCGGGTAATTTGGTTGATTAAAAGAAGGATAATTATTCCAACGATTAAATGGCATGCTAGAGTTCGTACCTTGTCCTCGTGGTTGCCACTGCCTCCTCTGTGTCAGCAAATAAGCTGCTTCAACTTCTTCCTTAGTTGGTTTTAAGGCTGCTTTTATTCCTGGTAAAGAGGGACACTGCTGATTTTCATGATCCTTTTCGCAAATGGTGCAAATTGGTACCTTGTCTAATGGACATTCCCTTAGTGGATGTTTTTCTCTGCATTTAGGACAGAAGATAGCCAAAGTAGCTTCTGCCTCTGCTTGTTTCCTTTTAACCTACAAGGTATCAATCTGTGAAGCAAAAGAACTTAACATTTCAGTTTTAAATTCTTCAAGTAGATTACCTATTTCGGCTCTTATTGCTCCCCCACTAGCGGATTTCTGAACTCTTGAATATGTAATATCCCTACTTTTTGGTTTGTCTGCAGCTCCTCTTGAACATCTCTTACAGAGGTTGACAATCTCATCATATGATTCCTTAGATATATCCCCTTTACCAAGCATATTTAACATGTCTAAACAGTCATCCCGTACCCCTTTCAACAGTATTGTCTTAAGAATATCCTTACTTACTTTAGGGTTATCGGATCTCTGCAAATTATATTGTAATCTCTCCATGAAATCCTCTAGATTTCCGTCCTCCTTTTGAACCATCTTGGATAGTTCCTCCTTTGTTTCTCCTGTCCGGCAGTAATCTTGATATTTGGCCAGAAACTTATCCTTCATCTGCTCCCATGTTGTGATCACATGACCTCCCAGGTTCATGAACCATCTTAGTGCATTTCCTTTTAATGTAGCTAGAAATAACTTCAACTTTTGAGGATTAGTAGCATAATCATAACTTCTACACAATATATCAAACTCAAAAATAAATTCATCAGGGTCTTTAGATGATAAACCATGGAAGTTAGATAAGGTTGAGAGTGGGATGTTCTTCATAGGAGTTGCCCCTCTTGGGAGATCCTCAATAGGGAATTCCAATGTGGAGAGAGAATTCTCGCCCCTTCCTTCTCCTCTTCCACGTCCCCCACCAAAGAGCCCTTCATTGTTTCCATCCATTGGTTGTTCCCCTGTTGCACTTGCCCGGTCTTCGGGACTTTCCATTGGACCTTCAATGTCATGAATTGGTTCCTCAACTTCTATTGTCTCCTCAATATCTTCTATTGGTTCTTCAATGTCCTCTACTGATTCCTCAGTATGTTCTACTGTCTCTTTAACCCTTTCAGGCCCGACTACTTCCTCCGTTTCGTAGTTCGTCTAGAGAGAGTGCTAAGTCTGTGGCCTCCGAGAGCTTAAGCTCTGAGAAGTTTCAACTTTCGAAATAATCTCATCAATAAAAGTTTTCCTTCTGTTAGGATATTCCGACACATAGGATATAGTTAAGTTCAACTTGGTCTAGTATAGAGTTAGGTATAGAGTTAGGTAAAGTGTGTTTCTTTACCGTTGTACATTTTGTAGCTTACAATCTGACGGTCACGATATGTAGTGATCCAACGGTTCATTCTCTCCTCGGTATTACCGACACTTGATCC
>APFE031674980.1:622-55206 GCA_000404065.3 Pinus taeda
TAAATTGGTACATCAATTTCCCGGGGTCATAACTTTGGCATACGATCTCCGTTTGACGCGTATGATAGCTCGTTAGAAATATCTATCCGAGAACTACCAATGTTGGAACAGGCAACATCGGTCCATGGACCCATGTTGCCCCTGGATTCCCCAAAAAACGTCGTTTAGGGCCTCAAAACGGCTCCCGAAGTTCAGGACCCGAAAAACTGCTAAAAATAGTAAGTTGTGCTACAATTGAGGAAACTGAAAATGCTGAAAGCAACAATTGTGGGGGTCCAAATGGGATAGGTGGGGGGCCACCAACATCCACCTGGATCACCCACCGTAGAAGATCAAAAGTATCTCTCTATTTTAACTAGTTCAAACAAGAAAATTAATATAGCAAAGATTAGAACAAATTCTCTTGAGCTCCATAGTGAAATAGGTCGTTGGGCAGTTCCTAAAACACCACGAATGGAAAGGATCTGCCATAGATGTGAGAATAGGAACATCGAGGATGATCTTAGAGTGCCCCACGTACAACCACATTAGATCTTAGTTTCACAATCTTTGTTACAATACTGACCTTCCTAGCCTTTTACAATGTTAAAATTATAGTGAGCTTGGGAGGCTTCTCTCCAAGCTTTTTGTGCATAGGAATAAAATCTTAAATCAAAATAAATAATTTGTTTCTTTAGGTCATCATCATCATCATATATTAAAATTCAAAACTAACTAATTTGACTTTGGTCATTTAACATTCATAAAAATAAAAAAATAAAATGAAATGAAATATTTAACGGTTGGGAATTTACCGTTGCATCTGGGATTTTTATATATTTTGGTCATATGATCTTCCTCCTCATCTTGGTTATATATTTTGGTCAGATGATCTTCCTCCTCATCCTGGTCCTGATGATGAACCTAGATATAGGTTTGTTGACCCTTTGTTCTCTATGTGATTTCTCCAGAAAATATGAACATTATATCATGAATCACAAAAGCATAAAATCTGAGATTATTAAGTATAATTTGAACTTTTAGAAAAATGTATAAAAATATTCATTTGTTATAATTACTGTTTTAAATTTATAATGTTTTATATTTGATCAAAATGGGTCATAATTTCGAATTGCATTTTAAAATATTTTAATTTCTAATGTATTTTTTTTTAAATATTTTTTTTTTCCCTTTGGTTTTATTTATCATATATTTATAATTATTTATATTTAATAATTATTTTAAATAATTAAAATGGAGCTTTAAAAACAATATGTCATGTCTTCTTTATGTAACTTTGAAGATGAATATTTTAATTTGATATTAAAATGAACTAAAATTAAATTAGAATCTCTTCATGTTAAGTATGTATATCTAGAATGTAATTTCACTTTATAGTGCATTATTGATGACGGTGATGGTTAACATCCATAAAAACCAATATGTTTTATCAGACCTTAAGAAAGTAGGCAATTAACTAGGGCTCTTTAACAGTTTATTTCTATGATGAAAAACAAGGGAGATAAGCATTGTGAGATCACTGTAGTTTTGCTAACTTAACAAGTCAAGAGGGTTGGTAGTGTGACAAATATTTTGAAAAGGAGAACACATGTGAGTAAGGATAACAAAATCCAAGTGAAAGTGGTTGTCATCATCAACTCTCTTATTATCACAAAGGGGTGAGATTCTTTCATCCCAATGTGTTTCGGGAAAAGATCAACACCTGGTTTCACTCTGGAGCTCATGAGAATTAGTTTTTATTTTTGTAATATTCATTCTCTTCGTAGTTAGAAAGAGTGAGGTTGATCACCTCCTTATCATATCTTAGCTTCGTTTGTCCATCTAACTCCTTATCATCCCAAAACTTATCCTTAAATTTGAAAAAAATAGTGGTTTTTATATCATCCTTATTCTCTAAGATGATATCCTCCTTTTCCCCCAAATGAACGAGCCATGAGTGGGCATCCTTGTTCCAGCTTTTCTTGAGCTAGAGGTGGGGGTTTTGATTAGAGTTGGAAGTCATTTTTGAGAGCCTCTTGGCTTCCTTGTTGTACAACTTCTTCTTGTACATTAGATACCTAAACATAGCCATGCTTTCAATGGGGGAGAGGCTAGCATCAATAAGGAGAATCGGGTAATGGGAATCTCCTTTAATATTGAGGTTTTACATTATAAATTTCCTTTGGATCATCTCAAACTTCCTCCATGATTCTCTAAATATACTGCAACCTCAATATTTCTCCATGATCCCCTAAAGAGAGAGGAAGAGCAATTTTTAGAGAGAGAGGGAAGGAGGGAGGGGGAGAGAGATAGAAATTTGGGGTTGTTGTAATGGAGGAAATTAGGGAGGGAGAGAGGAATGGAGAAAGAAAGGAAGGGAGAGGGAGGGGGAGTGAGGTGGGGACAAGAAAAAGAGGCAGTTAGAAAAAGAGAGTGAGAGAGATGAGAGATAGGGAGTCAGGGGGGGAGACAATTATAGGGATGTGTGTGTGTGTGTATGTGAGAGAAAGAGAGAGAGATTAAAGGGAAAATACAATAAATTAAATGGGAAATAAAATGATAGAGATAGAGGAGGAGATGGAGGAATTGGAGAGAGAGGGGGGTATAAAGGGAGAGGGAGCAAGAGAGAGGGAGGAAGAGAGTGAGTAAGCATGCAATCGAGAGAGAGCGAGAGTGGTGGGAGACAGAGGGAGATATCTCTCTCTCTCTTTATATCCTCTGAGTCTATCTGGATCTCCCTACCTCTCTCCTTCTCTCTTAATATCGATCACTTCCTCCTCCTCTCTTATTATCTCCTCCATCTCTCCTCCATCACACTCTATATCTCTCACTCTTACTCGCTCTTTCACTCCACTATAAGGAAAATACCTTCTAGCAGAGGTTATAATAGAGGCTTTTAGTGTTAAACAATTGGCAAAAATTGTGAAAAAACATCCGCTAAAACATCTATTTGCGATAACAGAAGTTTCAGAAGAGATTATAATGAAATTTCATCACAACTGAAAAAATATGTGTGGCTCGAGGTTTTAGCAGATGGTTTTTTAGAGATGTGCTTGTCATGTCCACATTTTTTACTCTTCTTCATTGTACAACCAGGGTGGATTTCCAGCGTAGAGGATGGCCAGGTCATTGGAGCACGTTATATCATCAGGGGTTTCGATGGAGTTTTGAGTAGTTTCTATGAGGTTCAATGACATTCACTTGGTATATTCCATCATCCACATAGTTTGCGTTTTGTTTCGGCACATTTCGACAACTTTAAGAAAATTGAGTTCTTAGTGGGCTTGACTCAATTAATTACACTTAAGGTGGAATTCCGGGAGGAATATGTATCCGAACACCTTAGTGTAATAGCTCATTGGAAGAGTAATGAGAAGATATACATTATGCGATGGTTAGATGAGGGTTCTAGTGACTTGGGGAGAAATTATGGCTAATTTACCATTTTCCCACTTTTAAAGAATATTTTAATTAAAACAAAAGAGGGAAAAATGTTGCATGACTAAAATAATAATAAAATAGGAGGTTCTATAGGGATCCATAAAATCTATAAAAGAGGAGGATGAGACCATTGTAGGACATCTTGGTTTTGATATTGTTTCTTGTATGTGAGGTTGAGAATCTAGTTCTGTACCCAGCAGCAGCCCCAGGATGGAAACCCTTAGGTGATTTAGTAAGAGTGGGCGAGCACCCATCTCTTCCCTTAGTGAATCCGTTCAGGGTTGACAAGTTGAAATGTATTGGTTTTTCAATTTGTTTTTTAGGCCGATTGCAACATTACCGTAGATCTGTTGGAGGGAATTTATTTTTTTAGATTTCAGCTAGGCGATATTCATATTTATGTTTCTTTTTCTTAGTTATGAGTGACTTGGTGAGTGTTATCCTATCGTTCTTTTCTCATTTGGGTTGTCTCAGTGATGCAGGTGGCTGGAAAATGACCTATAGAAGATCTGTGTTATTGTATGTTAATGATTAGAGGAGCATGTTTTTGCTCTATGCTTTTATTTTATGTGGGAATTCAAAATATTTTATGTATTTAAGGTATGATTGGGTGATTTGAAAATGAAAGCCATATAATATCTTTTTTGATAATGAATACAAAGTGATGCAATTCAATAAGTAAGTATATATATGTATATATATATATATATATATATATATATATATATATATATATACTTACTTATTGAATTGCATCACTTTGTATTCATTATCAGAAAAGATATTATATATATATATATATTTCCTTCTTTGATTTAGTTTAACATACAATTCCAATAGTTTGCATTATAGCCTATATTATAATTATTTCAAATAATGTAAATATAACTTAATAAAAAAATATGTCTAGATTTCTCAATATAACTATGAAGATGAATTTCTTAATGTGACATTAAGATGAAAGTAAACTATCTTTTTGAAGCTAAGCATCCATATAGGAGGGTTAAAATCATGGATAATCTAGAGGACAACACTATTAATGGATTTTTAAGTGTCATTGTCTTTAATGAAATATTTCTGACCATGATACCACAAATAACCTCAGAGTATCCTCTCACATGAAACTTTTAAAGAAAACTTTATTCATAACTTTAGAAGGGTATACATTAGAATAAGTTCCCATCTATGCATTTTGGGCACTTTTGTTTTCCTGTATTAAGATAAAAAAACATTTGTAAAGAAATGAACCCATTGCTTTTAATTTCTAATTTTTTTAAGATAGGTTGATTTCGATGTAGAAAACTTTAATGAGAAATCATGTAAGATTTAATATATTGTTATTACAAGCACATCCAACATTTGAATTTAAAATAAATTTCTCAATATTTTTGATTCCATAGCTTCTCACATATGACATACATTATTTTTGATGTAATTGAGAGTTTAAAAATGTGAATAAATGAACACTTTATGTTATTTCCCTACACATGAATTTCATAGTGTCAATATCAAAATAGGGACCATATTTTATTTCAATTGCAATAGGTTTGCAAAAAAGAGAAAGTAAATAAATTGGGTTAAGAAGAAATGTTTATAAAAGGGAAAGATGTGAATTGTTCCAAGATATTCCAAGTAAAATTAACAAAATAAGGATGGGTTTTGAAATTATATTTATCTAAGTGCATTGTGTCCTTCTTAAATGGTCTTAAATTGTTTATGTTGATATGTGAAATATCGTTAATATGTTTAAATATTTTTTTGTTAAAATGTAGCTAAAAAATAATTCAAACTTGATAAGTTGAATGAATTATCTATTACATTTTTCCCTCCTTTCTATCATAAACACACTTGTAAACTTTGAGAAACCCATAAATGGGATTCCTACATGAAATTTTCTTAAGCAGATCCATTCTCTATTCATTGCAATTTCTACGCTGAAACTTGATGAGAATCCTCAAATCAACAAAAAGTGATTTTGTAGGCCAAACAAGATTCATGATGACTATTCAAACATTCAGTGAGTTAAATTTTTTTTTTACAAAATAACTTTCTTTTGTATTAAAATCTTGTTATTTTCATATCATACAACAAGTTAATGCAAAGCATAGATTAATAGCTAAAAAACTAGTACTTCAAAGAGATCCAAGATTTCAGAATTTCTACTTATTAATTAATATCTTCTTGTTATCTTGATGATAAACAATTACAACCAATTCTAATATCTCCTAACATATCGAGCTAACGAAATACTACTTTTCAAAAAATTAAAACTTGAGCCTATTTTAAGTCATCCTCATTAAGGGCTTCTTCTTTGATGTCATCATGAAGATTTGGATTTCTATCTACAATTCCCATCTCCATGTTGCTTTTATCTTCTTGAACTACCTTATTTTTCACCACAATTAAAATAGAACCAATGAACACATTAAAAGTCACAACCAAGAAGTATGAATGTTATCCATGTAAGCTTCTTAATTTTCTTTCTTTGATGAGCCAAGGTCTTGGTTATTTCTTAGTCCCTTGAACTATTATCTCCAATTTGAGTGGACATTTGATTGTTGGAGATTTTTTTTCTAGATTTTAGTGACATGATGTTCACACCTTTAGTGAGGTCTTTGGAAATTAGAGGTCTCAAATTTGGACATAATGTTCAAAATGGCCATGACCTACCATTATTTATCAATTCCTATATTTGTTTCTATAACAATAGATTGAGACAATTCCTTCTCCCAATTTAAGATGGATCAGCAATTGACAACAAACTCAAACCAAAGATATGCCAAGGACCATGGATAACATAATAACTAGTATTGGGAATATCCAACCTCACTGAAAGAATCAATGCCAATTTTATGTATTATTTCATTCATAAATGATATCTCAAGTAACCATGGGTCTATTTCCTCTTAAAGAAATTTTGGATATTTGATAAATATAAAGATTTCGAGGCTCTCATAGAGAACCATAAAAAGAAAAAAAATAATGGTGTTGAGGACAAACGGTGGCGATTTTTACGAAATTAGTTCATGGATTTTGTAAAAATCATGGATTATCAAGGAAAAATACTACTCCATACACACCCAAAAAAAAAAGGAGATACAAAAATAATTAACATGATTGTGATGGAAAAGGCAAGTAGTATGCTCAATAGTGCAGGGTTATCATAGGAATTTTGGGTAGAGGCATTGGGTACTGCATTCTACCTACTTAATTGGTCATTAATATTAACATTAGTAGATAAAATGTTGCACGAGGCATGGAGGTAGATAAAACCCTCTCTTAAACATCTAAAAGTTTTTTTTACTTTTTTTTTCTAATTCTTATGTGCTCTTTCAAATGGAAAATAGGAGTAAGATAGACAATAAAGGTAAAAAATGTATATTTATTAGTTCATAAATGTGCTATAAAAGGTTATAAAATTTATAATCCAATAATAAAGAATATTATTTATAGTTGAGATGTATTAATTAGAGATTTTAAATTTGTTCCCAAGAAGGAAATCCAAAATCAGAGGAAGAATCAAAGATAATAGAGTTTAAGTTAGAGGGTGAAAAATCCAACTCGAGAAAAGACAATGTACTAGAAGAGGAATAATCTCAACCTCCAAACTTGAAAAGTTTGAGTTTGAGATAGAAGGAACCAAAGAAGTATCTCCCACTTGTTTTTCATTCTAGTTTTGTTTCCATTATTGATAATGATACTAGAACTATTAGGAAAGTAGTGCTTTTAAAGGATAGTAGACTCTAGAAGAAGGGGATGGTTGAAGTAATGGATGTCTTAGATTAAAGGTGTGACTTGAGATCTATTTTATTGGTTAGTTGTAAGAAGAACTATTGGTAGAAAATGGGTATTTAATATGAGTTTAATGCATAAGATAAGGTGGACATGTACAAATATTTCCTAGTAGAAAAGGGATATTTCGAGGTGGAGAGAATTGAGTTTGGTGGGATTATTTTCTCCTATGGAAAAATTACCTTATATTATATTTATTTTTCCTATTTATATTACTTTTGATCTCAAAGTGGATCAAATGTATCTCATGATAGTATCCTATTGAATATATTGAAGAAGAAATTTATGTTACATAATCGAAAGGTTTTGCAATGAAGGGAAAGAAGGAGTTGGTTTGCAAGTTGAAGAAGTCCCTATATGGATTGTAATAATAACCAAGAATATGGTATCAAAATTTTAATACATATATTCTAAAGAAGTAAATAAAATTATTTTGTGTATTTGAACCATGTTAGTGATCATTTCATTTATGTAGATTTTCATTTTGATAATGTATTTTTTACTACAAATAGCAAGGAAATCATCAAGGATGTCAAGGTTTAGTTTCCTTCATATTTTAGATAGTCCAAATCTAGACCTCTTTTAGATAGTCCAAATTGTTCCACATATTAAGATGTTGCTTTCATTTCCATCAAGGTTTATCCTTTCAATCCTATCAATCACATCATCTAATGAACTTTCTCGATCTAATCAAGTGGCTGAAACTTCATTGGGGGGGTGGGGGGAGGGCGCGGAGAGATAATTCTTCAAAAGGATATTATAGAGATTGATCCAAGAAATGGATACCCCTTTCATGATGTTGAATCTAATTATCAATTTCGTGATATGTATTTACATCAAATCTATCCAGATGTTCAAGTTGTTATGCAATGTTTTTGACAGTTTTGGAAGATTCAAGAAACATTTCATCGTTGGAAAAATTTGACTTCTTATATGCATCATCATAAACATTATTTGCCTTGGTCATATTTTATTTCCTCAAGAAGATGCACTTAAGACTCCTTACATCAAGTTTATTTCTTTGCTGATTAGGAATGAAGGCATAATATGTGAACCAAAGACCTTGAGATGCCTCACCAAAAGAATATCGCCATGCCACATTTCGTATGGATTAGTTTTTCCAAGACCATGAAATCGACATTATTTTTTCACATATATTGCACATAGAACTACATCACCCCAAACCAACAACTTTTCATTTTTTAAAAACATCATGGAACAAACCATATTTATAGTAGCCATGTTCATTCTTTCAGTAATGCTAGTATGTTGAGGACTTTGTGGAAGTATGGCATGATGTTGAATCCTGTGTTGGTGAAGATAGTTTTCAAATTTATTAGATGTATATTCTCCTCCACTATTAGTATGAAGAAAGTCAATATGTGATTATGTTTCATTTTAAATACATACATGAAATTTTTTAAAAGTTATGGAAGTTTGTGATTTATCTTTCAACAAGTATAGTAAACACATCCTAATGTAATCATCAATAAAATACATGATATGTTTATTTTCAATAGTAGATGTAACAATGGGGCCACAAAAAATAATAATGTCTCAATTCAAGTTTTCCACATTTTTTGGAAGTGGAGTTGTGGAAGGGTTCCTTGTTGTATTTTACAAGGATACAAGCATCACATTGTTTCAATTTTCTAGGAATAGTAGGAAAACTAGAAACACCATCCTTTTTCAGTAAACCAATGATATATTGATGGATATGTTCAAATATAACATTCCATAGAATACTATATGGCAATTTACCTTCATTGTAATGAGAGAGGTACGTAGAATTTATGTGCATGAGAAGATGTCCCTTTTAACTTCAACAACCTTTCATCCTCCACTCTAGTCATGAATTCTTTTTTGTCAATAGCCTTCCCTATTTAAACTTTTCCATCAAATATATGAATGGAATGGCCTTCTTGTTGAATGTGCACAAGGGACAATAAATTTCTTCATAAATTTAGAAGATAGGGCACATCTTGCAAAACAAAATCTAGGAATCCAAATAATTTAAGCTTGATGGTGGCAAATCATAAAGATTTGAGACTTGATTTATATGCAAAATAAAATATATAATATAAAATTTTCAAATAAGTCCCTTTGGAAGGTCATGTGGCATGTTTCATTTTTGTCAATCAACCATGCATCTCTCCAAAAAGAAAATGGAGTGTGAAATAAATATTTGTTTACTCCAATATTGCAATGGGAAACAATATAATGAGTATATTTGCGTGGTGTAACTTTCATAATGTTTGATATTACCTTTATGTTATTTATGATCTTGCTTTCCCCTGATCTCCCCCTAAGGGATTCTACATGTCATTGCATCATTTCCATTTCTACCTCAATTAACACAATGCATATTAGATATCTCACATTGAATGTGTCCACTCCCACTTCTAGAATTATTTCGTCCATGTCTTCTTTTACTTCCATTTTCTCTAAAAGAATCATGTGATTGATTCTTCCCATTCATAGCAAAGAACACAATATTTCCAATGCTATGAGTTTCTTCTTGTTTCTAGTGGATTTCTCACATTCTACAGCCTTCTTCACCAAAGGTTCAAATGTGATGGACTTTAGTTGACCATTAGCTTGCAGGGATTCAAGAAAATGAGAATATGCAGCATAGAGGACCTTGATGAAGGTTGTGAGAGGAAGGTTTATCTACACTTCAATGACTATCTTCACTTAGATGACATATATATCATGCATGATGACATTTATATTACAAGTTAAAGCCATGGGATCATCATCCTTCAACTCTAGGTTGAAGGGATTCACTAGTAGTTGTATAAATTCCAGTTCTTAGTGTGAGTCATACAAGTCCTTTCATTTATTTAAAGAACCATAAGCATCTTTAATTAAAAGAATATGATGGTTCACCTTTTCACTTACTATCATAGAAATCAGGGAATACACTTTGTTGTATTTGTTCTTCCATATGGATAGCTCTTTTTTTAATATAGGCTTGTTAGGTACATTTTTCTCCTCACCTTTACCCATGATAGCTTCTCCTCATAGATTCCATCCCATAAATCATTGAAGATGAGGGTGTGTTTGATATTTTTGGACCACTCTAAGTAGTTCTATTTTCTAGTAAGCAGTATGCCAATAATGGAGATGAGAGATGCATTTTTTGCAAATAGATATAAGAATATGAAAAATATCATTCCTTCTGTATAAGGTTTCAATAATGTAGGCTATATTTTAAGATGTTCAATATCTAGTCCATATTTATATATTAATCCATTCACACAAAAAAGATGTTGTCTAACTCCATTATGAACAATAAAACAAAAATATTTTAGGTCAATACAATTTTCTAAGAAAAAGATCCTTAAGTATACACATCTGTAACTTTTGAGGATTATGAAGACTTCAAAATAAAATTCAATTAAGCATGGAAAGAATAAATAAATTAAATACAACAACATAGTCGATGATGGAACAAATATTAACACATCTCTTATTCTCAATTGTCCCTTAGGCATGTGTCGTAGTGTTTCTTTAGAGGGGACGCATTAGATTGGAGTTGATCCCTTTTGAACTCCACTTTGACAAAACAACCCTCTAAATTCAATTGCTTGAAGTATTGTCAAAGGAGAGTATAAATGAAGTATCTTGGTCACCAAATTCTCTTCAAACATAAGCACCAAGGCACAATAAAATTTGAGGGAGGTTGTGGAGATGAAATGGATTTGAGAAACAAATTAATTTTGATGATTAACTGTACAACTCATGGAAAAGAATGAAGAGGAAGTGGAAGGGTTAGAGTGGAAAAGAGAGGGTATGTAGAGAAATAATATAGTTAGATGGTATCAAATGGATTGAAGAGAAGAATCAAGTCAGAGAATGACAATAAAACACAAAGATGTGAGGCCTTCTAGAGTCAAGAAACAAGCGTAGTCACTCTTTAATACTCCTAATGTGGAAACACAAATAGAAAGAGAAATGATTTCTAATTCAATATCCAATCGAACTAGGCTAAATAGTGGACGTCTCACACATCAAAGTGTTTGATGACTAATATTGGGGTCCTATTGAAGTGAAAAACTTGGTTAACCTTCTTAGTGTGGCTTGTGGGTTGTTCCTTTAAGGTCAAGAGTATAGGGGAAGTCCTTTCAACTCAACCCTGATCCTCCTTAGTGATAAGTAGAAGGTCTACTAATTCTCCTGATACAAAAAAGGGGATTTCTAATGTGGTACAAAGTGCTTGCGAATACATTTATGACTAAGATGTAGGAGAATAAACACTAATGTGTATTTAAGGTTACCACCTTTAGGAGAAAATGTATTAAGATAGTCTTAGGACTACTTAGGAGTAGATCTTAGATTAACAATGAGGAAAATATGATGGGAAGAGAGGAAGATCTGCATTTTTGAATATAAATTTGTATATCATCAAGAATCAACTCATTAAGAGTTGACATGCCACCATGTAGGATTTGAACCCCGAGTGGGGACGATAATAATTTTCCTCACAAAAATTCTATCTAATACCAAATTGACAAAAATAATATGAGAGATTACCTCAAATCACAGGTATTATTTTTTTCCCAACCACATATCCATTTCTCCTAGAGAAGGCCAAAATCATATAACTAATGAGACACCAATCAACCAAACTCAAGGCTTTAAGTGGAAGAGCTTAGGGAAAAAGCATTATTGAAGGGGTTAAAATGAAAAGTTTCACAAACTTTAATGATGTAGGCTTATGGATTAACTTGTCAAGAACAAAGTCTAAGCTTGAGTGTTTATTGCATCTATAGACAGAAGGGGTTTTCCCTTATTGGATTCATGTCCAAGAGGCATAAATATGCTTGCAAATGAGACAAGAAGTTGAAAGCAAGGAAGCTAAAGTTTTAACAAATTATAATTAAAATATTTATTAATGATAAAATTCAATGTGAATTAAATTTATACATTCACTAAAAAATTATATAAATTGTTAATAAAGTATAGCTTAGAGAGCTTTTATGGAAAAATTTAATTATTACACACTTACAAACTTTTTAATTCATAATATTTATAAATAAATATAAATGATTTTGAAATTATTTAGCTTTTAAAATAAAAATTGAAATATTTTTATAATATAAAAAAAAATATGTAATATGATAAAAAATCTTAAATAAAAAAAAAGAGGGGAATATAGATATATATATATATTATATATTATATACTTAAAAGTACGTTTTTAAATTAAAAAAATTAATAATAATTTTCACACATAATTAATAATGGTTAATTTGGAGGAGATCCCTATAACTTTTAATGATGAAGCAAAATATTGGTTGGTTTGAAATCTTGTATATAAATGTAAATTTTGAGCGTCTTTTTATTTATTTTTTAATAATATTTTTCTAATTTGGTTTTGCATTTAGTTCATGAAGGTCTAATATATGATTTTGTGCAAAAACATAATAATCTCAAATTCAGAAAAGTCATTTTCTTTTAAGTTTCCTAAAGAAACTAGGAAAAGTACGACAATTTGATTATGCAACTCAGAGCCTATGGTCCCTGAGTATGCCGCTTTTGAATCCCGAGCAGCTTTGGGGTTCAGTTGTTATTGTGTTTTCTCTACCCGCTATCAAAAGTCAATTCAACTAAAGAGTCTATTCTAACTCGTCTCCCCTTTGGAGGTGAGAGAAATTGGGTTGATAAAACAACTCCTTTGGTCTCCCATTTTCCACCCAAGCATAAATGGTGAGACAACTAGATTGTGAGTGGAAAGGAAATAGGACCTCTTACGTCCAATCACTGCACAATGACACTTGAATACTTTAGCATAAAAACTACACAAAAAAGCAATGTGCATAACGTAAAGTGAAGAATGATAAGGAAATTATAAAGAAGTGATGGATCCCAATAACTTGGTGGAATATCTCCAAAAAGAGACTGGAAACAACTAGTAGTCATCCCATAGAAAAACAATGGAGAAAAGTTAGGGGGCAAGAAGGATGATGTAAAGAAAGGAGGGGAGAAGAAGGAAGGTAGTTTCATGGGGATATGAAAGATGGTGGTGGAAATTAGAAGGATGGTGGAGAGAATAAAAAAGGTCGATGCAATGGAATGTGACAATGAATCCAAAATTTGTGGTGAAGAGAAGAAGACCTAAATGAATAAAATTGAGCAATTATTCCTAGATCTATTATTGAAAATGTTCATCCTTCCCAACTCTTTAGTGATAAGAACCCAAATGTATACTTTAATGAATCCCTATTAGAGTATTGTTTTCATATGTGTCATGAGAAGGTTTGTATATTTGGTGAATTGAAAGGCTATGATTTGAGGATAAGAAGAATTGATCAATACCATTGAAATCAATTAAGGTGATAGGAAAAAAATCTCGTGCATGGATATAGGTTAGGAGCTAAGGCAACACTAAGTACCTACAATTTGGATATAATTATAATTCTAGTCAACAAGACATAATTCGTAAACATCCACATAAAATGTCATTGGATGCAAGATAACCAATTTTAAGAGTCCATTAAGGAAAAAAAAACCTTACATGCTATTTGATTGTCAAATCTCCCAAAATATTAAATTGTTCCTAAAAACAAATACCATATTTATCATATTAACAGATTGAGCTATCAAATGATGTTTCCCTTAGAGTCAACGTCACCCCATGTTAAAATTTTGGAATGAAATCCTTTGGCTAAGAATGAAGGAGACTTACATTGAAAATCAAAAGATTAGCATCCACTAGTTTCGACCCCAAAGTTTGGATCATGTTCAAAATATTTCCATTTGTGACTTTGTTGGTACTATCACTACTTCCAACAACATGGCTCCCTCTAGCAAGACTAAGATAGTAGGAGCATTATAAACACTATGATATGAATGGAAGGCAATTTAAAGTTCTCTGCTAGCTTTTTCATGAAGTCAATGGCTAGCCATGACCAGCTCAAAATTAATTCAAGGAGAAAGAATGGGGAGTAAATGTGTTGCAAATAAGGAAGGAGTGCATGCAACTATTTATGATCCTTAGAACCCTGTGAAAATTCTTTCCATCTAATTAGAAAAATAGTTTACTTTTTATTCATTTACATTTTTAATTTAAATTTTAAAATTTTACAATTTACCTTTATTCATGATATATAGTTTCATTTCTCTATAGATATTGAAGAATTTATTCAAATAAATTGACATTTATAACATTTTTCATATTTTAAGTGTGATAACACTATTCATTTCTACATCAAAACTCCCATATCTCCTTAGATACATATACATGTAAATACACTTTATATATTTCATGTCTAAAATTACGAAAAAAATAAATTGCACCATCCAATACAAATTATTTTCATTTCCCCCACCAAACTCACCGAACTCATGCCTATTAGGCATTTTCATTTTTCTTTTCATATACCTTTGTAAATGCTTGATAAGGTGTCTCTAGACGCATATAGGGTTACTTATCATTCAATTTTGTTATCTCAATTTAAACATGCTGACATGTTTATCTCATATTCTTTGCTCCATTGATTTTTTCCGCCCATAAATATAAATATTTCTCCTGTACATTTATACCTCACATACATCACGCTCTTAAAAACAACCTAACCCATTTAATTAACATTATATGGTTAAGAAGTTATATATAAAACTTTCACTTAATTAGTAAACTTTAATTTACTAACCATAAATGTCGAGTAAGAATCATTTCATCACATCTTACCATGTATCCACATAATTCTATTTCTATTAAATTTATTTTTACCAACTAATCTTAACTTTATTAATAAAAAAAAATAATGTGTGTTATTTATAACCCTCCATGAAGACTTAGTTTCTTTACTTTATTTAAAAAGAGAAGTGCATGGTAAACCAAAGTGTTATAAATTGCTACTGAATAGCCTTTTCATATAAAGTTAAGGAAGAACTACCTCTTAATTTTTATATATTAGATATCAATATTTTAGAAAACTATTATACAACGTTAAATTTAGTTAGTTTCAGGGGATAACTTAATTGGTCCAGTTCTCATTGCTAAGCACCTTGCTAATTGGGAGGTCATGGGGTAAAATCTCCTCGACACCCTTGGGCTAAGGCCCGACGAGATAAACCGGCGGGTAGATTCCTTCGGGTGGATCTGCTAAGATTATTACTCACGGATGGTGAAAAGAAAAGCAATATTAAATTTAGTGTAAATAATATTTAAATTTAATATTTTATTTTAATAAAGATAGTATCAACTATAATTTAATCCAACTTTTTATTCATACTTATTTTATAAAATCTCTCAAACAAAACATTGAAATGAACCATCCTTTTCATGAAAAAGGTATGATAACACATAGTCAAATATCACATTAAAACTGTCTCTTATGTGGGGATGGACGAAGCTCTAAAGACCCTTGGGAAACTAGGGTTTTGCTGTAGTTGGATGATTTATGCATAGATTGCATAGATCTCTTTGCAAATCTCTACTCTAGTTTAAACAATGGTGAATCTTATTGATCTAGCAAATAGGACAATATCTTCTCTAGGAATGTTCTCGGTCTAGCAAGATCTTCTTCAGTTTTGTATAATGGCATGCTAAAATCTGGATCTATTATTTCAGTAGTTCAAGAAGTTCCTTCCCTCAATATTCTTTTGGAGAAGGAAGGTTTTAGCTATGAAAATTAATTTTTGGAGCAAGGTTTGGTGTGCAGGTTTAATAGATTTTGGTTGCGGTTGATTGATTTGCACAAATAGATCTTTGAGAAATGGAAACCTCTCTTGATGGATGATATGAATATTTATCATGTGGCTCGAGGTTTTTTGTTGTTGTGTTTTTGACAATATTGGGGATAGGAAGGCTATTTTCCAATCCAGGTCATGGTTCTGGGGTAATGTTGGTCTCTTCATGCGACCCTGGTCTCCCACTTTTGATGCAGTTACAACATAAATCTCCATGACTCCGGATTGGGTAAGGCTTCCGAAACTTCCCTTGCATCTTTGGAAACTCCCATCATTATCCTCTATACGGAATGTGTTAGGAAAGTTTGATTGCCACAATGCAAAATTTGAAAATTTCTATAAGACTATTAATGCTTGCTTGATATGTGTGGAGATGGAAATCGACAAGGGTTTTTCCATTGAGATTAATCCAACAACTGTAGACAATGTCTTGGGTTAAAAGCTTGATTATGAAAATGTTTCATTCCGATGTAGAGTGCGTTATAAAACATGACATGCATTAAAAACAACAAAGATCAGGAAAGAAAAAATAAACCAAAGACCCAAATGGTGGGAAGGAACTCAAAAATATCACTACATGGTATATAAAGAAGAAGGGTCTTGGGATAAGAAAGAACCAGAAGATAAAAAGGAAGTAGATACTATCATATAAAATGCATCAAAGTTAACAAAAATCAATATGGAAAAAATGCATTCCATTGAGGATCCTCTGGAATCACTGAAAGTGGAAAAGAAACAAACCCTAATGGAAAGTGGATGCCCTCTTAAATCCACAAGGAATAAAGGTGGAAATGAAACCCCTTAGGCAGATTAAGTGGACGAAGAAGAATTCAAAAATAGCAACACTCACTTGTCAAAGAATGACCCACCAGAATTAGTAGAAAACACACGTCGGATTCAAGTTGGAAGGAAAGGAAAAAGTAATTTTCCAAGGAAAATGGGAAGTTAGACTAAAAGAAATAAAAAATAGTGAAAATTTGAATGTAAATGTGTTTGGATATTGAGGGTTGTTTGGAAAATTTGTAGCTGGAAAGGCACTGAAATTTTTGTATCATGGGATACTTTCTTAAGAGGTTTGGATTGAGCCTTCGTACCCAATCTCAAACATGCAAGGAAGATTGGAATATATAAAGGTTCTACCCTTATAACCAAATTAACACACACATAAACAAATATCCCATTAAAATTAACGAAAAACCTCAATATAATGTGATTTTTCTATTTTATTTTAACATATTCTTTTGAGTATATATATATATATATATATATATATATATATATATATATATAGAAAATGAAAAACCTCAATACAGTGTGACCTTTTTTTTCAGAGGAAAAAATCGTAATTTTATTAATGAAATCAAAATTACATATTGTAGTTGTGCTTACAAGAAGTCCATCATCTAGTCAAAGATTGATGATCATAAGTTCATACAAAATTAATCAACTAAAAGGCAAGGAGAAAAGTTAGACTTTTCTCCAATATTTCTTTTCAACCTTTCACCTTTTTCCTTGAGATGGTGTGGATAAGATGATTACTAGCTGATTTTCTTCTATTATTGAGGTTTATGTAGAAATTCCCACTGTAGATCAACAAATTATGCAATAGACTAAAGGAAAATACAAGATCTACGTCTACAACAAACTTTGCGGAAGCTTAATCAATTTGAGCATGATCAATGAGAACACATATAATAGAGAATGAGAAATCAATCACACATAACACAAAAGAAATAACCCGACGAAAGCCTTAGCCTAAAACCCCAACTTTGTATTATCATACAAGTGGAAATCCCGTTCAAGTTACAAAAAGAATTAGATCTCAAGCTATCCTGCTCTCTCAGCAATCAAACAATGTTGCTCATAGATAGTCAAAGGCTCTCACAACCTTCTCCTCTACCCTCAAAGCCTCCTATTTCCTTGCACATTTTTTCTTGGGGTCCAATGCTTCCACATGTGTGAATTCCCACCTCACACTGCTCACTTGGCTCATAAATAACTTCACAAACCTGAAGGACATAATTCCTTCTACATGGATCAGTTTCCTTTATAGGAAAAATCTATCCAACTGATAGTACATTGTTCCTCCTCTGAACTCAATTGGGTCATTGTCTGAACTGACATGAATGAGTTATTTATGAGAGAATGTTCAGTTATCTGAAGTGCAGCAGTTACATGCATGCAAGAATTAACTAATTGAACTCACAATTAATTCAACAAACTGTTTGAATTAATCTAACTCGACTAGTCTCAGTTAAATGAACCAACTAATTACAACTCATCCTTATCCCTTTAGCTGATGGATAAATTCCTCAATTAATGGAGAAACTATTGCATGTCCCCACATAGACTTCATGTTTTATTTTCTATAACTAATTAACTCAAGATGAATTAATTAATTATTTTACAAACAGTTTCTAAGATCAAATTCGAATTTTACTTCTCAATTTTATTTCATGGAATAACACAAATTGGAATCTAATCTGAAATGCGATTTATAGCAGTGCTATTTTTAGCAGTTCCATTTTTCATTCGTTGTTGCTATGTCCAACACTGGTACCCGAACTACTATTTATAGTAGTGCTATTTTTAGCACTTCTATTTTTAGCATTCCTTATTGCCATTTTCAACACTCCCTCTCAACAAGAAAGGCATTCAACTCGAACCCAATCTTGAACCTTTGGAATGTTCTACATGCAACACTCTTTCCAAGTTTTGTTACTCGAGCAACTCTAAAAAAAAAAAAATTCCTAACTGACTTCTCTGTTCAGATAGAAACACCCTCTAATGCTGAAGCTTGCTTTGCTGCTGACAAGTGTTCCCTCTGTGACCTTTGAGTTGCTACAACACTCCATGCATCTCGCACCATAGCACACCTCTCTGTGCCATCCTGCACTGGTGCAACACTTCTATGCCTCTCGCATTGTTGCAGCCTGCTAGCTCTACATTATCTTAGGATTCCTGCACTGTACTCTCTCTGCCGCTCAAACCGCATTTCCCTCTACCCACTCAGCCAGTCGTACTAATCCTTGTCGGGGCTCCCTTAGCAACGTCTAATAAAAGAGGTTGGGTACCTCAATGCTCCTGCTCCTATTCCAGCCTTCTTGGGACTGTCACTCCACATCGTCCAACCTCCTACCTAGAGGTATCGATGCATGTGATCCCTCTACCCACTTGGATCAAAATTTCCCCCTACTGGAGGTCTCTTCATGAGTGGATGCCTCCACTCAGTCTCTTCTCATCTTCTCTAGTTGTGGCTACTCCACAACCTCCTGAAGCTGCTTCACCAGTTGTGGCTTCTCCACAATTGTCTGAGACTTCTTCTAGCGTTGCATGTTGAGAGGTAATTTACTCTCTCTCTCAACCACCAAGTCTCCATCAGTTTCCTTGCTCCTCAAGGCTTTGCATGCATCTCAAACCCCAAGAGCATATAGGTTCTTGACTCGTGAACCGATCTGCTTCACCTATCTTATGATGATGTGTTTAAGGAAAACATTTCCCTTACTAAAGACTAGATCATAGCCTCTGTCTTCTAGGATTATGATTGACACCAAATTTTTATTCAGTCCTGGTACATACTTGACATCGGTCAAGGTAATGCGAACTCGATGCTCCCTCTGAAAAAAAAATTGTGCCTACACCTCAGAGACCATATTTTTCATCATTGCCCATCGCTATGAGTATCTAGAGATCTTTCTCCTCCAAGGTACTGAACAAAGTCTTATCATTGGTCATGTGGAAAGAAGCTCCACTGTCAAGCACCCAACCACTTCCCACCATGGATGAAACCATGCATGCAAAAAGTGTGAAATCCAACTCCAATTGTGAGGCCACTACCTCACCTTCTGATCCTTCCACTGATCCATCTTGGATTTCCTCAGTGGACAATTTGTAGCAAAATGGCCCACTTCATGATAACGAAAGCATCACACTTTCAGTTTGTCAAACTTCTTCACACCATGGGAAGAACTTGATTTGGGATGAGAGTCCCTCTCCTTCCCTTTCTTCGCCTTACTCGCTACAGCGCAATTTTCTTCACCCTCCTTGGATGATAAAGATCCATCTTTGGTGCTTCTTCTTATCTCCTCCTACATCAGATCCGACCAAAGTCGTTCCCAATCTGATAGTTTTTCTCTTCCATTAACTGAGCCTTGGTAGCCATGTTAGCTCTTAGGAAGACCGAGGAGTGCAAGACTGACCATGTCATCATCAGTTGTCGTGATCCCTACACTTCCAAGCTCATCCCTGCAGGACGTGAGCTTGTTCAGATATGTATAGATCGTGTTTCCCTTTTCACACTTTATGTTATCAAGCTTGTCTTTCAATGCCAATTTCCTTTGATCACTGATGTTTTGATATAGATCTTTCAATGTTTTCCACATCAAAAATCATGTCTCCTTGCGATGGAGGCTCGAGACAATGTTGTCTCGAACTCCCTCCAGGAGGATTCTCCTTGCTCTAGCAGCACAACATTAGTCGGCTTGGGGACTTCTTGATCAATGAAGTCCTTTAGACCGTTATCCTCTAATACTGCTTCCATACGATCCTTCCAGGCTATATAATTCGAGCTACCATCAAGGGCATACTCGAGTCTTAAACCACTAAACGCCATTGTTGAAATTGAGATGTGATAAGAACTAGATTTCTATATTCAGGAACCACAAACTTCGAACTTCTCCCTTCTTGTATATTGTTCTTCTCATTTGATCACATTTGCTCTGATACCATGTAGAAATTCCCACTGTAGATCAATAGATTATGCAATAGAGTAAAGCAAAATACAAGATCTACTTCTACATCAAACTTTGCGGAAGCTTAATCAATTTGAGCACAATGAATGAGAACACATATAACTGAGAATGAGAAATCAATCACACATACCACAGAAGAAATAACCTGGGGAAAGCCTCAGCCTAAAACCCCAACTCTGTATTATCATATAAGTGAAAATCTCGTTCAAGTTACAAAAAGAATCAACTGTCAAGCTATCCTGCTCTCTTTGCAATCAAATAATCCTAATCATAGATAGTCAAAGGCTCTCACGACCTGCTCCTTTTCCCTCCAAGCATCCTCTTTCCTTGCGGAGGTTTTCCTATGATCCAGTGCTCCCACATGTGTGAATTCCCACATCACACTGCTCACTTGGCTTAGAAATAACTGCACAAACATGATGGAGATAATTCCTTCTACATGGATGAGTTTCCTTTATAGGAAAAATTCATCCAACTGATAGTACATTGTCCCTCCTCTCATCTCAATTGGGTCTCTGTCTGAATTGAAATGCATGAGTTATTTATGAGATAATATTTAGTTATCTGAAGTGTAGCAGTTACATGCATGCAAGCATTAACTAACTAAACTCATAATTAATTCAACAAACTAATTGAATTAATCTAACTGGACTTGACTCAGTTAACTGAGCCAACTAATTACAACTCATCCTTATCTCTTTAATTGATGGATAAATTCCTCAATTAATGGAGAAAGTGTTGCATGTCCCCACATAGACTTCATTTTTTATTTTCTACAACTAATTAACTCAAGATGAATTAATTAATTATTTTACAAATAGCTGCTAAGAACAAATTCGAATTTTACTTCTCAATTTTAGTTGAAGGACTAACTAAAATTGAAATGTAACCTGAAATGCTATTTATAGAAATGTTATTTTTAGCACTTCCAATTTTCATTCCTTGTTGCTATGTCCAACACTCGTACCCAAACTACTATTTATAGCAGTGCTATTTTTATCACTTCTATTTTAGCATTTCTTGTTGCCATTTTCAACAGTCCCTCTCAACAAGAAAGGAATTCAACTCGAACCCAATCTTGAACCTTTACAATGTTCTGCATGCAACACTTCTTCCAAGTGTTGTTACTCCAATTGTTACTCTAGAAACAAAAAAAAACTCCCAACTAACCTCTCTATTGCGCTAGAAACACCCTCTGATGCTAAAGCTCGCTCTACCGTTGACAAGTGCTCCCTCTGTGACCTCTAAGCTACTACAACGCTCCATGCATCTCACACAATTGCACACCTCCCTATGCCATCCTACACTGGTGCAACACTATTGTGCCTCTCGCATTGTTGCAGCCTACTAGCTCTACACTGTCTTGGGATTCCTGCACTGTTACAGCTCTCTGTGTTGCTCCATCCACATCTTCCTCTACCCACTCAGCCAGTCCTACTACTCCTTATCATGGCTCCCTTAGTAAGGTCTAATCAAAGAGGTTGGGTACCTCAATGATCCTGCCCCTATTCCAGCCTTCTTGGGACCGTCACTCCACATCGTCCCACCTCCTACCTAGAGGTATCGATGTATGTGATCCCTCGGCCTAATTGGATTAAAATTTCCCCCTACTTGAGGTCTCAGCATGAGTGGATTCCTCCACTCGGTCTCCTCTCGGCTTCTCTAGATGTGGCTGCTCCACAACCTACTAAATCTACTACACCAATTGTGGCTTCACCACAATTGTCTAAGACTCCTTTTGGCACTGCATGTTGAGAGGTAATTTACTCTTCCTCTCAACCACCAAGTCTCCATCAGTTGCTTTTCTCCTCAAGGCTTTGAATGCATCTTGAACCTCAATAGCATACATGTTCTTGACTCGTGAACCAATCTTCTTCACCTATCTCGTGATGATGTGTCTAAGGAAAACCTTTCCCTTAATAAAGACTAGATCATAGCCTGTGTATTCCAGCATCGTGATTGACACCAAGTTTTTCTTTAGTCCTGGTACATACTTGAAATCAATCAAGGTAACTCGAGCTCCATGCTCCCTTTGAAAAACAACCGTGCCTACACCTGAGAGACCATATTTTTCATCATTACCCATCGCTATGAGTATCTAGAGATCTTTTTCCTCCAAGGTACTGAACAAACTTTTGTCGTTGGTCATGTGGAAAGACGCTCCACTATCAAGAACCCAACCACTTCCCACCATGGATGAAACCATGCATGTGAAAATTGTGAAATCCAACTCCAACTATGAGGCCAATGCCTCACCTTCTGATCCTTCCATGGATCCATTCTTGGATTTCCTCAGTGGACAATTTGTCGGAAAATGGCCCACTTCATGATAACAAAATCATCACACATTTGATTCATCAAACTTCTTGCCACCATGGGAAGAACTCGATTTGGGCTAAGTGTCCTTCTCCTTCCCTTTCTTCGCCTTACTCGCTAAGGCGCAATTGTCTTCATCCTTCTTGGAAGATGAAGATTCATCTCTGGTGCTTCTTCTTATCTCCTCCTGCATCAGATCCAACTAAAGTCATTCCCAATCTGGTAGTTTTTCTCTTCCATTAACCGAGTCTTGGTAGCTATGTCAGCTCTAAGGAAGACCAAGGAGTGCAAGACTGACCATGTCATCATTGGCTGTCATGATCCCTACACTTCCAAGCTCATCCATGTAGGAGGTGAGGTTGTTCAGATATGTAGAGATCGTGTTCCCCTTCTCACACTTGATGTTACGAAGCTTTTCTTTTAGTTCCAACTTCCTCTGATCGCTGTTGTTCTGATATAGATTTTTCAATGTTTTCCACATCGAAAACAGTGTCTCCTTCCTATGGAGGCTCGAGATAATGTGGTCTCGAACTCCCTCCAAGAGGATTCTCCTTGCTCTAGCAACACATTTCTTCCATTACACCAATTGAGTAGCATCAGTCAGCTTGGGGACTTCTTGATCAATGAAGTACTTTAGACCATTATCCACTAATACTGCTTCCATGCGATCCTTCCAAGATATATAATTCGAGCTACCATCAAGGACATACTCGAGTCTTAAACCATTGAATGTCGTTGGTGAAATTGAGATGTGATAAGAACTAGATATCTATATTCAGGAACCACAAACTTCCAACTTGTCCCTTCTTGTATATTGTTCTTCTCATTTGATCACCTTTTCTCTGATATCATGTAGAAATTCCCACTATAGATCAACAGATTATGCAATAGACTAAAGCAAAATACAAGATCTACTTCTATAACGAAATTTCCGGAAGCTTAATCAATTTGAGCACGATGAATGAGAACACATATAATTGAGAATGAGAAATCAATCACACATAGCACAGAAGAAATAACCTGGGGAAAGCCTCAGCCTAAAACCCCAACTCTGTATTATCATACAAGTGGAAATCTTGTTCAAGTTACAAAATGAATCAGCACTCAAGCTATCCTACTGTCTCTGTAATCAAATAATGCTACTCATAGACAGTCAAAGGCCCTCACGACCTTCTCCTCTGCCCTCCAAGCCTCCTATTTCCTTGCGTAGTTTTTCCTGGGATCTAGTGCTTCCACATGTGTGAATTCCTAGCTCACATTGCTCACTTAGCTTAGAAATAACTGCAAAAACCTGATGGAGATAATTCCTTCTACATGGATGAGTTTCCCTTATAGGAAAAATTCATCCAACTGATAGTACATTGTCCCTCCTCTGATCTCAATTGGGTCTCTATTTGAACTGACATGCATGAGTTATTTATGAGAGAATATTTAGTTATCTGAAGTGCGGCAGTTACATGCATGCAAGCATTAACTAACTGAACTCACAATTAATTCAACAAATTGTTTGAATTAATCTAACTGGACTTGACTCAGTTAACTGAGCCAACTAATTACAACTCATCCTTATCTCTTTAATTGATGGAAAAATTCCTCATTTAATGTATAAAGTGTTGCATGTCCCCACATAGACTTCATGTTTGATTTTCTACAACTAATTAACTCAAAATGAATTAATTAATTATTTTACAAATAGCTACTAAGATCAAATTCGAATTTTACTTCTCAATTTTAGTTCAAGGACTAACTAAAATTGGAATCTAACCCGAAATGCTATTTTTAGCACTTCCCTTATTCATTCCTTGTTGCTATGTCCAACACTAGTACCCAAATTGCTATTTATAGCAGTGCTACTTTTAGCACTTCTAATTTTAGCATTTCTTGTTGCCATTTTCAACACTCCCTCTCAACAAGAAAAGCATTCAACTCAAACCTGATCTTGAACATTTAGAATGTTTTGCATGCAACGCTTCTTCCAAGTGTTCTTACTCCAGCAACTCTAGAGACAAAAAAATCTCCCAACTGACTTCCCTGTTGGGCTAGAAACACCCTCTGATGCTGAAGCTCCCTCTGCCACTGAAAAGTGCTCCCTCTATTACCTCTGAGCTTCTCCAACACTCCATGCATCTCACACCATTGCACACTTTTCTGTGCCATCCTACACTAGTGCAACACTCTTGTGCCTCTCGCATTGTTGTAGCCTACTAGCTCTACACTATCTTGGGATTCCTACACTATAGCTCTCTTTACTGCTCCATCCGCATTTGCCTCTACCCACTTATCCAGTCATGCTACTCCTTGATAGGGCTCTCATAGCAAGGTCTAATCAAAGACATTGGGTACCTCAGTGATCTTGCCCCTATTCTAGCCTTCTTGGGACTTTCATTCCACATCCCCCCTTATCCTACATGGAGGTATGGATGTATGTGATCCCTCTGCCCACTTGGCTAAAAATTTCCCCCTATTGGAGGTCTCTGCATGAGCGGATGCCTCCACTCGGTCTCCTCTTGGCTTCTCTAGTTATTGCTGCTCCATAATCTCCTAAAGTTGCTTCACCAATTGTGTCTCCTCCATAATTGTCTGAGACTTCCTCTGGCGCTGCATGTTGAGAGGTAATTTACTCTCCCTCTCAACCACCAAATCTCCATCAGTTTCCTTGCTCCTCAAGGCTTTGCATGCATCTTGAACCTCAAGAGTATACAGGTTCTTGACTCGTGAACCGATCTGGTTCACGTGTCTCGTGATGATGTGTCTAAGGAAAACCTTTCCTTATTTAAGACTACTTCATAACCTTTGTCTTTTGTTATCACGATTGACACCAAGCTTTTCTTCAGTCCTGGTACATACTTGGCATTGGTCAAGGTAATGCGAGCTCCATCCTCCCTTTGGAAAACAACCATGCCTACACTTGAGACACCATATTTTTCATCATTACCCATCACTATGAGTATTTGGAGATCCTTCTCCTCCAAGGTACTGAACAAACTCTTGTCGTCGGTCATGTGGAAAGATGCTTCACTGTCAAGAACCCAACCACTTCCCACCATGGATGAAACCATGCATGCAAAAAGTGTGAAATCCAACTCCAACTGTGATGCCAATGCCTCAATTTCTGATCCTTCCAAGAATCCATTCTTGGATTTCCTCAGTGGACAATTTGTAGCAAAATGGCCCACTTCATGATAATGAAAGCATCACACTTTTCATTTGTCAAACTTCTTCCCACCAAGGGAAGAACTCGATTTGGGATGATAATTCTTCTCCTTCCCTTTCTTCACCTTACTCTTTAAGGTGCAATTTTCTTCATCCTCCTTGGATGATGAAGATCCATCTCTAGTGCTTCTTCTTATCTCCTCCTGCATCAGATCTGACCAAAGTCATTCCCAATCTAGCAATTTTTCTCTTCCATTAACCGAGTCTTGGTATCTATGCCAGCTCCTAGGAAGACCGAGGAGTGCGAGACTCATCGGTTGTCATGATTCCTACACTTCCAAGCTCATCCCTGTACGTGGTGAGCTTGCTCGGATATGTAGAGATCATGTTTCCCCTTTCACACTTGATCTTAAAAAGCTTATCTTTCAGTGCTAGCTTCCACTTATTGTTGTTGTTATGATATAGATCTTTCAATATTTTCCACATCGAAAATGGTGTCTCCTTCCCATGGAGGCTCGAGACAATGTGGTCTCGAAGTCCCTCCAAGAGGATTCCCCTTGCTCTAGCCACACATTTCTTCCATTCCGCCAATTGAGTAGGATCAGTTGGCTTAGGGACTTCTTGATCAATGAAGTCCTTTAGACCATTATTCTTTCATACTACTTCCAAGTGATCCTTCCACGCTATATAATTCGAACTGCCATCAAGGGTATATTCGAGTCTTAAACCACTAAACGCCATTGTTCAAATTGAGATGTTATAAGAACTTGATTTCTATATTCAAGAACCACAAACTTCGAAATTCTCCCTTCTTGTATATTGTTCTTCTCCTTTGATCACCTTTTCTCCGATACCATGTAGAAATTCCCATTGTAGATCAAGAGATTATTCAATAGACTAAAGCAAAATACAAGATCTACTTCTACAACAAACTTCGCGGAAGCTTAATCAATTTGAGCACCGTCAATGAGAACACATATAATTGAGAATGGGAAATCAATCACACATAGCACAAAAGAAATAACATGGGGAAAGCATCAGTCTAAAACCCCAACTCTGTATTTTCATACAAATGGAAATCTTGTTCAAGTTACAAAAAGAATCAGCTATCAAGCTATCCTATTCTCTCTGCAATCAAACAATGCTGCTCATAGAGAGTCAAAGGCTCTCACAACCTTCCCCCTCTGCCCTCCAAGCCTCCTATTTCCTTGCGCAACCTTTCCTGGGGTCTACTGCTTCCACATGTGTGATTTCCCACCTCACACTGCTCACTTGGCTCAGAAATAACTGCACAAACCTGAAGGAGATAATTCATTCTAGATGGATGAGTTTCCTTTATAGGAAAAATTCATCCAACTGATAGTACATTGTGCCTCCTCTAATCTCAATTCGGTCTCTGTCTGAACTGACATGCATGAGTTATTTATGACAGAATCTTCAATTATCTAAAGTGTAGTAGTTACATGAATGCAAGCATTAACTAAGTGAACTCACAACTATTTCAACAATATGTTTGAATTAATCTAACTGGACTTGACTCAATTAATTGTGCCAACTAATTACAACTCATCCTTATCTCTTTAACTAATGGATAAATTCCTCAATTAGTGGAGAAACTGTTGCATGTCCCCACACAGACTTCATGTTTGATTTTCTAAAACCAATTAACTCAATATGGATTAATTAATTATTTTACAAACAACTGCTAAGATCAAATTCCAATTTTACTTCTAAATTTTAGTTCGGGGACTAACTAAAATTAGAATCTAACCCGAAATAATATTTATAGAAATGCTATTTTTAGCACTTTGATTTTTCATTCCTTGTGGCTATGTCCAACACTGGTACCCAAACTGCGCTTTATAGCAGTGTTATTTTTAGCATTTCTTATTGCCATTTTCAAAACTCCCTCTCAGCAAGAAAGACATTCAACTCGAACTTGATCCTCAAACTTTAGAATGTTCTGCATGTAACACTTCTTCCAAGTGTTGTTACTCCAACGACTCTAGAAACAAAAAAATCTCCCAACTAACCTCCCTGTTAGGCTAGAAACATCGTCTAATGCTGAAGATCCCTTTGCTGCTAACAAATTCTACCTCTGTGACCTCTAAGCTACTACAACACTCCATGAATCTTGCACCATTGCACACCTCTCCGTGCCATCCTGCACTATTTCAACACTCATGTGCCTCTCACATTGTTGCAGCTTGCTAGTTTTGCACTGTCTTGAGATTCCTCCATTATAGCTCTCTCTGCCGCTCCATTGGCATCTACCTCTACCCACTCAGCTAGTCCTACTACTCCTTGTTGGGGCTCCCATAGTAAGGTCTAATTGAAGAGGTTGGGTACCTCAATGATCTTGCCCCTATTCCAGCCTTCTTGGGAATGTCACTCCACATCATCCCACCTTCTACCTAGAGGTATGGATGCATGTGATCCCTCTACCCACTTGTCTCAAAATTTCCCCCTTCTGGAGGTCTTCGCATGAGTGGATGCCTCCACTTGGTCTCCTATTGGCTTCTCTAGTTGTGGCTGCTCCACAACTTCCTCAAGCTACTTCACCAATTGTGGCTCCTGCACAATTCTCTGAAACTTCTTCCAGAATTGCATGTTGAGAGGTAATTTACTGTCCCTCTCAACCACCAAGTCTCCATCAGTTTCCTTGCTCCTTAAGGCTTTGCATGCATCTTGAACCTAAAGAGCATATATGTTATTGACTTGTGAACCGATCTACTTCACCTATCTCGGGATGATGTGTCTAAGGAAAACATTTCCCTTACTGAGCACTACATCATAGCCTCTGCCTTCCAGCATCGCAATTGACACCAAGTTCTTTTCCAATCCTGGTACATACTTGACATCGGTCAAGGTAATGTGAGCTCCCTGCTCCCTCTGAAAAACAACTGTGGCTACACCTGAGACACCATATTTTTCATCATTACCCATCACTATGAGTATTTGGAGATCTCTCTCCTCCAAGGTACTGAACAAACTCTTGTCGCCGGTCATGCGGAAAGAAGCTCCACTATCAAGAAACCAACCACTTCCCACCATGGATGACGCCATGCATGCAAAAAGTGTGAAATCTAACTCAAACTGTGAGGCTAGTGCCTAACCTTCTGATCCTTCCACGGCTCCATTCTTAGATTTTCTTAGTGGACAATTTGTAGCAAAATGGCCCACTTCATGATAAGGAAAGCATCGCACTTCGGATTTGTCAAACTTCTTCCCACCATGGGAAGAACTCAATTTGGGATGAGAATCCTTCTCCTTCCTTTTCTTCAAATTACTCGATAACGCGCAATTCTCTTCATCCTCCTTGGATGATGAAGATCCATCTCTGGTGCTTATTCTTATCTCCTCCTCCATTAGATCCGACCAAAGTTGTTCCCAATCATGTAGTACTTCTCTTCCATTAACCGAGCCTTGGTAGCTATGCCAGCTCTTAGGAAGACCAAGTAGTGCAAGACTCACCATGTCATCATCGGCTGTCATGATACCTACACTTCCAACTCATTCCTGCAGGTGGTGGGCTTGCTTAGATATGTAGAGGTCATGTCACACTTTTCACACTTCATCTTACAAAGCTTTTCTTTCAAACCTAGCTTCCTCTGATTGTTGTTGTTCTGATATGGATCTTTGAATGTTTTCCACATAAAAAACGGTGTCTCCTTCCCATGGAGGATCGAGACAATGTGGTCTCGAACTCCCACCAAGAGGATTGTCCTTGCTCTGGCCACACATTTCTTCCCCTCCACCAATTGAGTAGCACTACTCAGCTTGGGAACTTCTTGATCAATGAAGTCCTTTAGACCGTTATCCTCTAATACTACTTCGATGCAATCCTTCCAGGCTATATAATTTGAGTTCCCACTAAGGGCATACTCGAGTCTTAAACCACTGAACGCCATTAGTGAAATTGAGATCTGATAAGAACTCGATTTCTATATTCAGGAACCACAAACTTCGAACATCTCCCTTCTTGTATACTATTCTTCTCCTTTGATCACTTTTTCTCTGATACCGTGTAGAAATTCCCATTGTAGTTCAACAAATTATGCAATAGACCAAAGCAAAATACCAAATCTACTTCTACAACAAACTTTGCGGAAGCTTAATCAATTTGAGCACGATGAATGAGAAGACATATAACTCAGAATGAGAAATCAATCACACATAGCACAAAAGCAATAACCTGGGGAAAGCCTCAGCCTAAAACCCAAACTCTGTATTATCATGCTAGTGGAAATCTTGTTCAAGTTACAAAAGAATGAGCTCTCAAGATATCCTGCTCTCTCTGCAATCAAATAATGCTACTCATAGACAGTCAATGGCCCTCACGACCTTCTCCTCTACCCTCTAAGCCTCCTATTTCCTTGCGCATTTTTTCCTGGGGTCAAGTGCTTGCACATGTGTGAATTCCCACCTCACACTACTCACTTGGCTCAGAAATAACTGCACAAACATGAAGGAGATAATTCCTGCTACATGGATGAGTTTCCTTTATAGGAAAAATCTATCCAACTGATAGTACATTGTTCCTTCTCCGATCTCAACTGGGTCATTTTTTGAATTGACATGCATGAGTTATTTATGAGAGAATGTTCAGTTATCTGAAGTGCAGCAGTTACATGCATGCAAGCATTAACTAACTGAACTCACAATTAATTCAACAAACTATTTGAATTAATCTAACTCGACTTGACTGAGATAACTGAGTCAACTAATTACAACTCTAATTACAACTCATCCTTATCTCTTTAATCGACGGATAAATTCCTCAATTAATGGAGAAACTGTTGCATGTCCCCACATAGTCTTCATGTTTGATTCTCTACAACTAATTAACTCAAGATGAATTAATTATTTATTTTACAAACAACTGCTAAGATCAAATTCGAATTTCACTTCTCAATTTTAGTTTAGGGACTAACTAAATTGGAATCTAACCCAAAATGCTATTTATAGCAATGTTGTTTTTAGCACTTTCATTTTTTTTCCTTGTTGCTATGTCCAACACTAGCACCCGAACTGCTATTTATAGAAGTGCTATTTTTAGCACTTCTTTTTAGCATTTCTTGTTGCCATTTTCAATATTACCTCTCAACAAGAAAGGCATGCAAATCAAACCCAATCTTGAACCTTTAGAATGTTCTGCATGCAACACTTCTTCCAAGTGTTGTTTCTCCAGCAACTCTAAAAACAAAACAATCTCCCAACTGACCTCCCTGTTGGGCTAGAAACACCCTCTGATGATGAAGCTCCCTCTGCCGCTAACAAGTGCTCCCTCTGTGACGTCTGAGACACTGCAACACTCCATCCATCTTGCACCAGTACACTCCTCTCTATGCCATCTTGCACTCGTGCAACACTTCTGTGCCTCTCACATTGTTGCAGCCTTCTAGCTCTGTAATATCTTAGGATTCCTACACTGTAGTTCTCTATGCCCTCTATCCGCATCTGTCTCTACCCACTCATCCAGTCAAGCTACTCCTCGTTGGGGCTCCCGTAGCAAGGTCTAATAAAAGAGGTTGGGTACCTCAATTATCTCGACCCTATTCCAACCTTATTGGGACTATCAATCCACATCGCCCCACCTCCTACTTAGAGGTATGATGCATGTGATCCCTTTGCCAACTTGGATCAAAATTCCCCCCTACTAGAGGTCTCTGCATGAGTGGATGCCACCACTTGGTCTCCTATTGGCTTCTATATTTGTTGACGCTCCAAAACCTCCTGAAGCTGCCTCACCAATTGTTTCTCCTCCATAATTGTCTAAAACTTCTTCTGGCGCTGCATGTTGAGAGGTAATTTACTCTCGCTCTCAACCACCAAGTATCCATCAATTGCCCTGCTCCTCAAGGCTTTGCATGTATCTTGAACCTCAAGAGCATATAGGTTCTTGACTCGTGAGCTGATCTGCTTCACCTATCTCGTGATGATGTATCTAAGGAAAACCTTTCCCTTAATTAAGACTACATCATAGCCTCTATCTTCCAGCATCGTGATTGACACCAAGTTTTTCTTCAGTCCTGGTATATACTTGACATCGGTCAAGGTAATGTGAGCTCCATGCTCCCTTTGAAAAACAACCGTGCCTACAGCTGAGAGACCATATTTTTCATCATTACCCATCGCTATGAGTATCTAGAGATCTTTGTCCTCCAAGGTACTGAATAGACTTTTGTCATCGGTCATGTGGAAAGAAGCTCCACTATCAAGAACACAACCACTTCCCACCATGGATGAAACCATGCCTGCGAAAAGTGTGAAATCCAACTCCAACTGTGAGGTTAGTGCCTCACCTTCTGATCCTTCCACAGATCCATTCTTGGATTTCCTCAGTGGACAATTTGTAGGAAAATGGCCCACTTCATGATAACAAAAGCATCACACATTTGATTTGTCAAACTTCTTGCCACCTTGGGAAGAACTCGATTTGGGCTAAGAGTCCTTCTCCTTCCCTTTCTTCGCCTTACTCGCTAAGGCGCAATTGTCTTCATCCTGTTTGGATGATGAAGATTCATCTCTAGTGCTTCTTCTTATCTCCTCCTGCATCAGATCCAACTAAAGTCGTTCCCAATCTGGTAGTTTTCCTCTTCCATTAACCAAGCCTTGGTAGCTATGTCAGCTCTTAGGAAGACCAAGGAGTGCAAGATTGACCATGTCATCATTGGCTGTCATGATCCCTACACTTCCAAGATCATCCTTGTAGGAGGTGAGGTTGTTCAGATATGTAGAGATCGTGTTCCCCTTTTCACACTTGATGTTACGAAGCTTGTCTTTCAGTTCCAACTTCCTCTGATCGCTGATGTTCTGATATATATTTTTCAATGTTTTCCACATCGAAAACGGTGTCTCCTTCCCATGGAGGCTCTAGACAATGAGGTCTTCAACTCCCTCCAAGAGGATTCTCCTTGCTCTAGCAACACATTTCTTCCATTACACCAATTGAGTAGCATCATTCGGCTTGGGGACTTCTTGATCAATGAAGTCCTTTAGACCATTATCCACTAACACTGCTTCCATGCAATCCTTCCAAGCAATATAATTTGAGCTACCATTAAGGACATACTCGAGTCTTAAACCATTAAACATCGTTGGTGAAATTGAGATGTGATAAGAACTAGATATCTATATTCAGGAACCACAAACTTAGAACTTCTCCCTCCTTGTATATTATTCTTCTCCATTGATAACCTTTGCTCCGATATCATGTAGAAATTCCCACTGTAGATCAACAAATTATGCAATAGACTAAAGCAAAATACAAGATATACTTCTATAACGAACTTTGCAGAAGCTTAATCAATTTGAGCACGATGAATGAGAACACATATAATTGAGAATGAGAAATCAATCACACATAGCATAGAAGAAATAACCTGGGGAAAGCCTCAGCGTAAATCCCAACCTCTGTATTATCATACAAGTGGAAATCTTATTCAAGTTACAAAAAAAATCAACACTCAAGCTATCATGTTGTCTCTGTAATCAAATAATGCTACTCATAGATAGTGACAGGCCCTCACGACCTTCTCCTCTCCCCTCCAAGCCTCCTATTTCCTTGCACAATTTTTCCTCGGATCTAGTGCTTCCACATGTGTGAATTCCCAGCTCACATTGCTCACTTAGCTTAGAAATAACTACAAAAACCTGATGGAGATAATTCCTTCTACATGGATGATTTTCCTTTATAGGGAAAATTCATCCAACTAATAGTACATTGTCTCTCCTTTGATCTCAACTGGGTCTCTATCTGAACTGACATGCATGAGTTATTTATGAGAGAATATTTAGTTATCTGAAGTGCAACAGTTACATGCATGCAAGCATTAACTAACTGAACTCACAATTAATTCAACAAACTGTTTGAATTAATCTAACTGGACTTGACTCAGTTAACTGAGCCAACTAATTACAACTCATCCTTATCTCTTTAATTGATGGACAAATTCCTCAGTTAATGTAGAAAGTGTTGCATGTCCCCACATAGAATTCATGTTTGATTTTCTACAACTAATTAAATCAAAATGAATTAATTAATTATTTTACAAATAGCTACTAAGATCAAATTTGTATTTTACTTCTCAATTTTAGTTCAAGGACTAACTAAAAATGGAATCTAACCCGAAATGCTATTTTTAGCACTTCCATTTTTCATTCCTTGTTGCTATGTCCAACACTGGTACCCAAATTGCTATTTATAACAGTGTTATTTTTAGCGCTTCTAATTTTATCATTTCTTGTTTCCATTTTCAACACACCCTCTCAACAAGAAAGGCATTCAACTCAAACCCGATCTTGAACCTTTAGAACGTTTTGCATGCAATGCTTCTTCCAAGTGTTGTTACTCCAACAACTGTAGAAACAAAAAAATCTCCCAACTGACCTCCTTGTTGGGATAGAAACACCCTCTGATGCTAAAGCTCCCTCTACCACTGACAAGTGCTCCCTCTATGATCTCTGAGCTGCTACAACACACCATGCATCTCACACCATTGCACACTTCTCTGTGCCATCCTACACTGGTCCAACACTCCTGTGCCTCTCGCATTGTTCTAGCCTACTAGCTCTACACTATCTTGGGATTCCTACACTATAGCTCTCTCTGCTGCTCCATCCGCATTTTCCTCTACCCACTCAGCCATCCATGCTACTCCTTGACAGGGCTCTCATAGCAAGGTCTAATCAAAGACATTGGGTACCTTAGTGATCCTGCCCCTATTCTAGCCTTCTTGGGACTGTCATTCCACATCCCCCCATCTCCTACATGGAGGTATGGATGCATGTGATCCCTCTGCCCACTAGGCTAAAAATTTCCCCCTATTGGAGGTCTCTACATGAGTGCATGCCTCCACTCGGTCTCCTCTTCGCTTCTCTAGTTGTTGTTGCTCCATAATCTCCTAAAGTTGCTTCACCAATTGTGTCTCCTCCACAATTGTCTGAAACTTCTTTTGGTGCTGCATGTTGAGAGGTAATTTACTCTCCCTCTCAACCACCAAGTCCCCATTAGTTGCCTTGCTCCTCAAGGCTTTACGTGCATCTTGAACCTCACGAGTATACAGGTTCTTGACTCGTGAACCGATCCGGTTCACCTGTCTCATGATGATGTGTCTAAGGAAAACCTTTCCCTTATTTAAGACTACTTCATAACCTCTGTCTTCTGTTATCACGATTGACACCAAGCTTTTGTTCAGTCCTGGTACATACTTGACATCGATCAAGGTAATGCGAGCTCCATCCTCCCTCTGGAAAACAATCGTGCCTACACTTGAGACACCATATTTTTCATCATTACCCATCACTATGAGTATTTGGAGATCCTTCTCCTCCAAGGTACTGAACAAACTCTTGTCGTCGGTCATGTGGAAAGATGCTTCATTGTCAAGAACCCAAAAACTTCCCACCATGGATGAAACAATGCATGCGAAAAGTGTGAAATCCAACTCCAACTATGACGCCAATGCCTCAACTTCTGATCCTTCCACGAATCCATTCTTGGATTTCCTCAGTGGACAAATTGTAGCAAAATGGCCCACTTCATGATAATGAAAGCATCACACTTTTGATTTGTCAAACTTCTTCCCACCATGGGAAGAACTCGATTTGGGATGAGAATTCTTCTCCTTCCCTTTCTTCACCGTACTCGTTAAGGTGAAATTTTCTTCATCCTCCTTGGATGATGAAGATCTATCTCTAGTGCTTCTTCTTTTCTCCTCCTGCATCAGATCCGACCAAAGTCATTCCCAATCTAGCATTTTTTCTCTTCCATTAACCGAGTCTTGGTAGCTATGCCACCTCTTAGGAAGACCGAGGAGTGCAAGACTCACCATCTCATCATCAGTTGTCGTGATTCCTACACTTCCAAGCTCATCCCTGTAGGTTGTGAGCTTGCTCAGATATGTAGGGATCATGTTTCCCCTTTCACACTTGATCTTACAAAGCTTGTCTTTCAGTGCTAGCTTCCACTTATCATTGTTGTTATGATATAGATCTTTCAATATTTTCCACATCGAAAATGGTGTCTCTTTCCCATGGAGGCTTGACACAATGTGGTCTCGAAGTCCCTCTAGGAGGATTCCCCTTGCTCTAGCCACACATTTCTTCCATTCCGCCAATTGAGTAGCATCAGTTGGCTTAGGGACTTCTTGATCAATGAAGTCCTTTAGACCGTTATCCTTTGATACTACTTCCAAGTGATCCTTCCATGCTATATAATTCAAGCTTCCATCAAGTGCATACTCGAGTCTTAAACCACTAAACGCCATTGTTGAAATTGAGATGTGATAAGAAATCGATTTATATATTCAGGAACCACAAACTTCGAACTTCTCCCTTCTTGTATATTGTTCTTCTCCTTTGATCACCTTTTCTCCAATACGATGTAGAAATTCCCACTATAGATCAACAGATTATGCAATAGACTAAAGCAAAATAGAAGATCTACTTCTACAACAAACTTCGCAGAAGCTTAATCAATTTGAGCACGTTCAATGAGAACACATATAATTGAGAATGAGAAATCAATCACACATAACAAAGAAGAAGTAACACGGGGAAAGCATCAGCCTGAAACCCCAACTCTCTATTATCATACAAGTGGAAATCTTGTTCAAGTTACAAAAAGAATCAACTATCGAGCTATCCTATTCTCTCTGCAATCAAACAATGCTGCTCATAGAGAGTTAAGGGCTGTCACAACCTTCCCCTCTACCCTCCAAGCCTCCTATTTCCTTGTGCAACTTTTGTTGGGGTCTAGTGCTTCCACATGTGTGATTTCCCACCTCATACTGCTCACTTGGCTCAGAAATAACTACACAAACTTGAAGGAGATAATTCCTTCTAGATGGCTAAGTTTCCTCTATAGGAAAAATTCATCCAACTGATAGTACATTGTGCCTCCTCTAGTCTCAATTGGGTCTCTATCTGAACTAACATGCATGAGTTATTTATGAGAGAATATTCAATTATCTAAAGTGCAGTAGTTACATGAATGCAAGCATTAACTAATTGAACTCACAACTATTTCAACAAGATGTTTGAATTAATCTAACTGGACTTGACTCAATTAACTGTGCTAACTAATTACAACTCATCCTTATCTCTTTAACTAATGGATAAATTTCTCAATTAGTGGAGAAATTGTTGCATCTCACCACACATACTTCATGTTTGATTTTCTACAACCAATTTACTCAATATGAATTAATTAATTATTTTACAAACAACTGCTAAGATCAAATTCTAATTTTACTTCTCAATTTTAGTTCAGGGACTCACTAATATTAGAATCTAACCCGAAATGATATTTATAGCAATGCTATTTTTAGCACTTTCATTTTTCATTCCTTGTGGCTACGTCCAACACTGGTACCCAAACTGCTATTTATAGCAGTGCTATTTTTAGCATTTCTTATTGCCATTTTCAACCCTCCCTCTCAACAAGAAAGACATTCAACTCAAACTTGATCCTGAAACTTTGGAATGTTCTGCATGCAACACTTCTTCCAAGTGTTGTTACTCCAGCGATTATAGAAATAAAAAAATCTTCCAACTAACCTCCCTATTAGGCTAGAAACATCGTCTGATGCTGAAGCTCCCTTTGCTGCTAACAAATTTTATCTCTGTGACCCCTAAGCTGCTACAACACTCCATGAATCTTGCACCATTTCACACCTCTTTGTGCCATCCTGCACCAACTCAACACTCCTGTGCCTCTCACATTGTTGCAGCCTGCTAGTTCTGCACTGTCTTGGGATTGCTACATTATAGCTCTCTCTACCACTCCATTCGCATCTGCCTCTACCCGCTCGGGTAGTCCTGCTACTCCTCGTCGGGGCTCCCATAGCAAGGTCTAGTCGAAGAGGTTGGCTACCTCAATGATCCTACCCCCATTCCAGCCTTCTTGGGAATGTCACTCCACATCATCCCACCTTCTACCTGGAGGTATGGATGCATGTGATCCCTCTACCCACTTGGCTCAAAATTTCCCCCTTCTGGAGGTCTTTGCATGAGTGGATGCCTCCACTCAGTCTCCTATTGGCTTCTCTAGTTGTGGCTGCTCCACAACTTCCTGAAGTTGCTTCACCAATTGTGCCTCCTACACAATTGTCTGAAACTTCTTCTAGCGTTGCATGTTGAGAGGTAATTTACTCTCCCTCTCAACCACCAAGTCTCCATCAGCTGCCTTACTCCTCAAGGCTTTGCATGCATCTTGAACCTAAAGAGCATATAGGTTATTGACTCGTGAACCAATCTACTTCACCTATCTCAGGATGATGTGTCTAAGGAAAACATTTCCCTTACTGAACACTACATCATAGCCTCTTCCTTCTAGCATCGCAATTGACACCAAGTTATTTTCGGTCCTGGTACATACTTGACATCGGTCAAGGTAATGCGAGCTCCATGCTCCCTCTAAAAAACAACTGTGCCTACGCCTGAGACACCATATTTTTCATCATTACCCATCACTATGGGTATCTGTAGATTTCTTTCCTCCAAGGTACTGAACAAACTCTTTTCGCTGGTCATGTGGAAAGACGATCCACTATCAAGAAACCAACCACTTCCCACCATGGATGAATCCATGCATGCGAAAAGTGTGAAATCCAACTCAAACTATGAGGTTAGTGCCTAACCTTTTGATCCTTCCATGGCTTCATTCTTAGATTTCCTTAGTGGAAAATTTGTAGCAAAATAGCCCACTTCATGATAAGGAAAGCATCGCACTTTAGATTTGTCAAACTTCTTCCAACCATAAGAATAAATCGATTTGGGATGAGAATCCTTCTCCTTCCATTTCTCCGCCTTACTTGATAAGGCACATTTCTCCTCATCCTCCTTGGATGGTGAAGATCCATCTCTGGTGCTTCTTCTTATCTCCTCCTCCATCAGGTCCGACCAAAGTTGTTCCCAATCTGGTAGTACTTCTCTTCCATTAACCGAGCCTTGGTAGCTATGCCAGCTCTTAGGAAGACCAAGGAGTGCAAGACTCACCATGTCATCATCGGTTGTCATGATCCCTACACTTCCAACTCATCCCTGCAGGTGGTGGGCTTGCTCAGATATGTAGAGATCATGTCACACTTTGCACACTTCATCTTACAAAGCTTGTCTTTCAAGCCTAGCTTCCTCTGATTGTTGTTGTTCTGATATAGATCTTTGAATGTTTTCCACATCGAAAACGGTGTCTCCTTCCCATGGAGGCTCGAGACAATGTGGTCTGGAACTCCCACCAGGAGGATTCTCCTTGCTCTAGCCACACATTTATTCCACTCCACCAATTGAGTAGCACCAGTCAGCTTGGGGACTTCTTTATTAATGAATTCCTTTAGACCGTTATCCTCTAATACTAATTCCATGCAATCCTTCTAGGCTATATAATTTGAGTTGCCATTAAGGGCATACTCGAGTCTTAAACCACTGAACGCCATTAGTGAAATTGAGATGTGATTAGAACTCGATTTGTATATTCAGGAACCACAAACTTCTAACATCTCCCTTCTTGTATTTTTTTCTTCTCCTTTGATCACTTTTGCTCTGATACCGTGTAGAAATTCCCACTGCAGATCAACAGATTATGCAATAGACTAAAGCAAAATACAAGATCTACTTCTACAACAAAATTTGTGGAAGCTTAATCAATTTGAGCACGATGAATGAGAAGACATATAACTGAGAATGAGAAATCAATCACACATAGCACAAAAGAAATAACCCGGGGAAAGCCTCAGCCTGAAACCCGAACTCTGTATTATTATACCAGTGGAAATCTTGTTCAAGTTACAAAAAGAATCAGCTCTCAAGATATCCTGCTCGCTCTGCAATCAAATAATGTTACTCATAGATAGTCAACGGCCCTCACAGCCTTCTTCTCTACCCTCCAAGCCTCCTATTTTCTTCCACAGTTTTTCCTGGGGTCTAGTGCTTCCACATGTGTGAATTCCCACCTCACACTGCTCACTTGGCTCAGAAATAACTGCACAGACGTGAAGGAGATAATTCCTTCTACATGGATGAGTTTGCTTTATAGGAAAAATTCATCCAACTGATAGTACACTGTTCCTCCTCTGGTCTCAACTGGGTCATTGTCTGAACTGACATGCATGAGTTATTTATGAGAGAATATTCAGTTATCTAAAGTGCAACAGTTACATGCGTGCAAGCATTAACTAACTGAACTCACAATTAATTCAACAAACTATTTGAAATAATCTAACTGGACTTGACTCAGTTAACTGAGCCAAATAATTACAACTCATCCTTATCTCTTTAATCAACGGATAAATTCCTCAATTAATGGAGAAACTGTTGCATGTCCCCACATAGTCTTCATGTTTGATTTTCTACAACTAATTAACTCAAGATGAATTAATTATTTATTTTACAAACAACTGCTAAGATCAAATTTAAATTTCATTTCTCAATTTTAGTTCAGGGACTAACTAAAATTGGAATCTAACCCAAAATGCTATTTATAGCAATGTTGTTTTTAGCACTTCCATTTTTTTCCTTGTTGCTATGTCCAGCACTAGCACCCGAACTGCTATTTATAGGAGTGCTATTTTTAACACTTCTTTTTAGCATTTCTTGTTGCCATTTTCAACATTACCTCTCAACAAGAAAGGCATGCAAATCAAACCCAATCTTGAACCTTTAGAATGTTCTGCATGCAACACTTCTTCCAAGTGTTGTTGCTCCAGCAACTCTCGAAACAAAAAAATCTCCCAACTGACCTCCCTGATGGGCTAGAAACACCCCCTGATGCTGAAGCTCCCTCTGCTGCTAACAAGTGCTCCCTCTGTGACCTTTGAGATGCTACAACACTCCATGCATCTTGCACCAGTACACACCTCTCTGTGCCATCTTGCACTAGCGCAAAACTTCTGTGCCTCTCACATTGTTGCAACCTGTTAGCTCTGTAATATCTTGGGATTCCTACACTGTAGCTCTCTGTACCCCTCCATCTACATTTGCCTCTACCCACTCAGCCAATCTTGCTACTCCTCGTTGGGGCTCCCATAGCAAGGTCTAATAAAAGAGGTTGAGTACCTCAATTATCCCAACCCTATTCCAACCTTCTTGAGACTGTCACTCCACATCGCCCCGCCTCCTACCTGGAGGTATGGATGCATGTGATCCCTTTGCCAACTTGGCTCAAAATTTCCCCCTACTGGAGGTCTCTGCATGAGTGGATGCCACCACTCGGTCTCTTATTGGCTTCTATAGTTGTTGCTGCTCTAAAACCTTTCCCTTACTTAAGACTACATCAAAGCCTCTGTCTTCCAGCATCGTGATTCACACCAAGTTTTTCTTCAGTCCTGGTACATACTTGGCATTGGTCAAGGTAATGCGAGCTCCATGCTCCCTTTGAAAAATAATCATGCCTACACCTGAGACACCATATTTTTCATCATTACCCATCGCTATGAGTATCTGGAGATCTTTCTTCTCCAAGGTACTGAATAAACTCTTGTCGTCGGTCATGTGCAAAGAATCTCCACTGTCAAGAAACCAACAACTTCCCACCATGGATGAAACCCTGCATGAGAAAAGTGTGAAATCCAACTTGAACTGTGAGGCTAGTGCCTCACCTTTTGATCCTTCCACGGAATCATTCTTGGATTTCCTCAGTGGACAATTTGTAGCAAAATGGCCCACTTCATGACAACGGAAGCATCACACTTTCAATTTGTCAAACCTCTTCCCACCATTGGAAGAACTCGATTTCTGATGATAATCCTTCTCCTTCCTTTTCTTCCCCTTACTCACTAAGGTGCAATTTTCTTCATCCTCTTTGGATGATGAAGATCCACCTCTGGTGCTTCTTCTTATCTCCTCCTACATCAGATCTGACCAAAGTCATTCCCAATTCGGCAGTTCTTCTCTTCCATTTACTGAGTCTTGGTAGCTATGACAGCTCTTAGGAAGATCGAGGAGTGCAAGACTTACCATGCCATCATTGGCTGTCGTGATCCCTACACTTCCAAGCTCATTCCTGCAGGTGGTGAGCTTGTTCAGATATGTAGAGATCGTGTCTCCCTTTTCACACTTGATCTTACAAAGCTTGTTTTCCAGCATCAGCGTCCTCTGATCGCCACTGTTCTGATATAGATCTTTCAATGTTTTCTACATCGGAAATGGTGTCTCCTTCTCGTGGAGGTTTGAGACAATGTGGTCTCGAACTCCCTCCGGGAGGATTCTCCTTGCTCTAGCTACACATTTCTTCCATTCTGTCAATTGAGTAGCATCAACTGGCTTGGGGACTTCCTGATCAATGAAGTTCTTTAGACCATTATCCTCTAATACTGCTTCCATGCAATCCTTCCAGGCTATATAATTCAAGTTTCCATCAAGGGCATACTCGAGTCTTAAACCACTGAAATCTATTAGTGAAATTTAAATTTGATAAGAACTCGATTTCTATATTCAAGAACCACAAACTTTGAACTTCTCCCTTCTTGTATATTGTTCTTCTCCTTTGATCACCTTTTATCCTATACCATGTAGAAATTCCTACTGTAGATCAACAGATTATGCAATAGACTAAAGCAAAATACAAGATGTACTTCTACAACAAACTTTGTGGAATCTTAATCAATTTGAGCACAATCAATGAGAACACATATAACAAAGAATGAGAAATCAATCACATATAACATAGAAGAAATAAACCAGGGAAAGCCTCAGCGTAAAACCCCAACTTTGTATTATCATACAAGTGGAATTCTTGTTCAAGTTACAAAAAGAATCAACTCTCAAGCTATCCTTCTCTCTCTACAATTAAACAATGTTGCTCATAGATAGTCAAAGGCTCTCGCAACCTTCTCCTCTACCCACCAAGCCACCTATTTCCTTGCGCAATTTTTCCTAGGGTCCAGTGCTTCCACTTGTGTGAATTCCCACCTCACACTACTCACTTGGCTTAGAAATATCTAGACAAACCTAAAGGAGATATTTCCTTCTACATGGATGAGTTTCCTTTATTGGAAAAATTCATCCAACTAATAGTACATTATCCCTCCTCTGATCTCAACTGGGTCTCTGTCTAAGCTGACATGCATGAGTTATTTATGAGAGAATATTCAGTTATCTGAAGTGCAGCAGTTGCATGCAAGCATTAGCTAACTGAACTCACAATTAATTCAACAAACTGTTTGAATTAATCTAACTAGACTTGACTCAGTTAACTGAACCAACTAATTACAACTCAAATTACAACTCATCCTTATCTCTTTAACTAATGGATAAATTCCTCAATAAATTGTGAAACTGTTGCATGTCCCCACATAGACTTCATGATTTATCTTCTACAACTAATTAACTCAAGATGAATTAATTAATTATTTTACAAATGACTGCTAAGATCAAATTTGAATTTTACTTCTCGTTTTTAGTTCAGGCACTAACTAAAATTGGAATCTAACCCAAAATGTTATTTATAGCAATGCTATTTTTATCACTTCCATTTTTCATTCCTTGTTTCTATGTCCAACACTGGTTCCCGAACTGCTATTTATAGTAGTTCTATTTTTATCACTTCTATTTTTAGCATTTCTTGTTGCCATTTTCAATAGTTTCTTTGCCTGAATCTAAATTATCGAGAGCAAGCTGAAATTTGATTCCTCCATTGTCCTTTTCTTCAAGTATCCATATTAGCTAATTTGTAGGGCCCTGTAGTTCTATTGGTATGTGTGTCTTTTCAACTTTTTATTCTTTTTCTCGTATGTGTTGTTCTTCCTTATTTGGGATGGGTTCCTTTTCTACTTCTTGCTCTTCCTCATTTGATTCATTTGGGGGAAATTGTCATCGTTTTGGATTCTTCCCTAGTTTCTTCTTCCTTCATTTCTCTTTCTTGGCATAAGGGTACATATTTTGTAAATGTCTTGTTTGGCAACATATTCGAGATCTGAAGGCTGTGTTCTCGAAATCTAGAATTTAAGTCCAACTCTACTTGTTGTGTGTCAATTGGATGTGATCTAGTAGGCCTTTACCGAGGTCTACCACCACACATATATGTGCGAAAGTATAGATTCTTTCTTACATCCTTTATTCGTCGATCTTTAGGTATTGTCCTAAGATATTTCCAATTCTTTCTAGCAATTGATTATGCCAGAAGTGAGGGGGGAGATTATATAGCCTAACCAAAGCCGGCATCCTTGATACAATCATGGTGTTAGTATCAACATCTAGGAACCATAGAGTGATGAAGAGCCCCGTCTATCCCGAAAACCATGGACCTTCCTGTAAGATGATTTCTCATGCTTCTAATGATGCAAACTTTACAATGAAGAAGCCTTTGGAATAGATGTGTATGTCAAAATTTGTTGTTGAATTTGTGAAGATCCAGTGAAAAGAATCCATTGGTTTTGGCCAAAACTGTTAAATTTGTAGATGAGGGCTTGTGCTTCATAGTTTGTGCAAAACTTGTTTGTTTCTGGTAGCTCTATGTTTAGTTCTAGGACATAATTTTCCTGATCCACAACGTATGGATTGGGATTATTGTGTGTCTAATTTTAGATTGCTATAGTTGCTGATTTACCTTAGAGGATGTTTTTGTAGGAGGTCCAACATTATTATGTTCCCGATTTGGCTATATTTCTTTGGGTAATTTAGATCTAGCAACACCTCCTGTTCCTTTGGATTTACTTGAATTCGATTCTCCTCCTCTTAGTCTCAGATTGAGGATGATGGTGGTAGAAGGTAGTATGTTGCAGTCATGTGTACTTCGTTCATCCTATAAAGATTTACGACCATAGATCAGATTTTTAGGTGGTATGGATGTCCTATCTTATTCATAATATTATGCTTTAGTTGTAATACCCTGTCGGAAGCCTATATCCAAACTGTGGTAGATTTACCTACCGAGGTTTTTAAGAAAATTTGGAAATAATTATGTTCTTCCTATTCTAGGAAGTCAATCCCCTTATATGCAATGATTTGTGAGGCTAGAGCGTTCTCCAACTCTTGTAACTAGGCAATGATTTGGTTTGTGTCATTCTGAAAAAGAGAGGTCGAGACTATTTTCATCGTCTTCATGTTTCCATTTCCATAGGTTGTGGTCGCCTTTGAGCCCTCTTTGTTGCACTCCTCCACCATTTCCTCCCAGACATCACGTTGTGAAGCCATTCGAAACCAAAAAGAGCAAATTAGATCTGTCCATAACGGTGTAGATCTACTACGTAGATGATGCAGGAGCATCTAGCTGACAGGGCAAAGACAAAAGTGAGGGAATATGGTTTCTGAAGAGGACAGAGAGATTGATTCATTTAGTGGGAAACATACTTTTTTTTTTTTTGTTCTTTCCTTTTCTTTTATCAAGTTACTTAAAGATTACTGTAATAAGTTGTAATTAGGAGTAGTAATGATTAGATTAGAGTCATTGTTTTCAAAAAGTTAAGTTACTGTTGTAAAAAGGCATGAAAAGAAAATGTACTAGAAATCAGACAAAGTTTCGTATCGAAAATAACTGTTGTAACTAATTGAACAAAATAAACAAACTAATAGCAGTTAGAGCAGTTTGTAATAGTGCTATTAAATAGTGAAACAGAGCACAATACAGGGGTTCGGACTGCGAGAGAAGTATTGAGAAAAAATATACAAATTTTATGTGCACATATCCTCATAGCATCCTATTCATTTCTAAGTATTTTTATATTGAATTACTGTGTGAATGTCATAAATGCATGGTCACAGTATTTAAATAAACAAGGGAGACATCCGAATGCAGAGTTCATTAAATTCAGAGAAGGAGTAATAGCGGTCATCTACATGCAACACTAACAGAGTAACCAAACACGCAACCAGGAATCGTCCATACAATTTTCTATATACGAAAAATCAGAGTTTGCTATTACAGTGAAGAGGAGAACCACAATAAAACCTAGGTATGAGAATTTTAAAAGCATAACCAAAAAAATTCAATTCCAGATAGTTCATATATAGTCATCGCAAGTTATTTTCCATTTACATTTTGTGTTTAAAAACTTAAGAATGAACCAGTTCACGGATTTGGGAACTGTAATCATTATCAACATAAATTGAAACCCCATAAATTCCCAAACCCACTCCTACGACTTGACAGAGACGTTTTACAACAACAGAACCAAACATAAACAGTGGCTCGAGGGCAACAACCATACCAAACCATACGCCGAAAGCCTCAGGCAAACAAACTACAAGAAAATGAAACAATGCTACTTGGAATTCCCTCGGAATAGTCGAAGGTCCAAGCACCGAAACCCTTGGTCGCTCCGCCTACAAGAGAAACCAAAGGACGAGAGTCAAAATACAGTGGAAGGAAAATACAGGAATTCAAAACAAATTTTATTTTGAACAAGCCGAAAACTATATTGGGTTCCGCTTACCTACTAGAGGATTCGCGACCACCGCAACCTCAGATTGTCTTCCTACTCACAAGGAGCCGAAGACATTAGAACCAGGAAGAGGAACAGGTAAAATGAAATAGCAGAGAAGGAAAGCTTACTAGTCACATTGGTGGAGAAATCGACGAAGAACGACACCATTGGTTTGCCGAGACCGTGCATGAGTCGAACTAGTGCTGTAGAACGAGACTGAGAACCACATTCTCATAAACCAACACACAGAGGTAACAATAGTGAAAACCCAGATAACAAATCGAGCAAAGGACGCACAGAGGCAGAGACCCATAAGAAAATCGACAACAAAAAACTCAGAAACAGTTTAGACACAAGTAGAGAAACAAACCTTACCAGGTTTCCATAGTTCCATAGACGACCGAGACACTTCCACAATAGATTTCGAACAAATGGAGCCGTGAAGACCGCCGCAAGCATGCAGCTCAACAAACTCCGAGCAACAGAACCCCAGACTAACTAAAAGAACCCACATCGAAACTTGCAGACTACCAACTCGTATCACAGAGAACCAGGAGGACGAGCTTAAAAGAAATACAAAGCATCACAGAAGAAAATCACAGTGAAATCGCCAAGTCGTTGAGAGCTCGCAGACCAAGGAACTAGAGGTAATACAAAACCAAATGAATGCAAGGGTGGTGAAAACCCTATACCAAGGTGGGGTTTTGAATTGCAACACGGTACAGGTGTCCGCTCCACATACAACCAACGTACCATACCGTAAAACCTATTAATTGAGCCCAGACTGAAAATCAAGTTATATCTATCCGAAATCCGGTTAACATAAATATCAACTGACAGTATAACAGCAAGTGGAAAGGAGTGACAGTGGGATCATGTGGGTTGGCCCCATCAAGTGGTATCAGAGCATGTTATTAAAAAAAAATGGAAGTTCAAAGATGGGGACGTGGAAGAGGTGTGCGCAGAGGAGTAGACGAGGGCTTGAGAGAAGAGTTGAGAGTCCTTACTGCTCGCTTAGAAGCAGTAGAGGTAGGAAGGACAAGAGACCCAGAACTTGGGGATGATAGTGAAGAAGAAGCAACAACTACTACGGAAGGATCAGAGGAAGAGGCCTCGGAGATAAAATTGTTTAGATTAGTACTGTTAACCAGCAACAAACCCAAACCTGAGATCCCTAACTACGATGGCAGTCTATCTACAGATGTTCTGATGGATTGGGTAAGTGAGTTATATAAGTATTTTGAAAACGAAGAGATCAGTGAAGAAAAAAGAGTTAGATTTGCTGCAACCAAGTTAAAAGGACACGCTGCTTTATGGTGGGATAGTGTCCAAGCAGACAGGAAGAGGATGAACAAGCTACCGATAAAGAAGTGGCCAAGAATGGTGGCAAAACTGAAGGGCATGTTTTTTCCTAAAGACTATTAGGTCGAACTTTATTGACGAGTGCAGAATTTAAGGCAGAAAGGTATGACCGTAAAGGAATACACAGAGGAGCTTTATTGTATAAATTTGTGGGCTGCTTATACTGATGATACTCTAGAGAAGACAACAAGGTATGTGAATGGCTTGAGGATGGAAATACTGGATGAGATCAGTATTCTCTCTCCACGAAATATAGAAGAAGCCTTCCAGAGTGTTGTAAAGCCTGAAGAAAAAATTAACAGGAAACAGAACAATAGGAGAGGACGAGGAAATGGCAGAGGATGAGGACAGTCCTACAGCAGAGGAAGTACTACTACTAACAGCGAGGAAGGCAGCAGCTCCAAATCTTCAGGGATAACAGAGAAAGGAGATAGCACTAGAGGAGGATGGCCATATCAGCAGCGAAGAAGAAATGGTCGCAAAAGAGGGACTAATGTCCAGTGCTACAGGTGCCATAAGTGGGGGCATGGATCCTTCAAATGTCTAGAAGTCAAGCATGTTGGCCAGAGGGGAGCATTTCTTGCACAACCTGAAGACGCTAAAGCACAGTCATGGGAAGTAGAAAATGTGGCAGAAATAGGAGAGGCATTAGTTTTAAACAAAGTGTTGTTGAAGCCAACAAAGGAGATGGCTGAGCAGAACCAGCAGAAGGCACTGTTTCGAACAGTTTGCAAATCACATGGGAAGTGTTGTAAATTGATCATAGATAGCGGGAGTACAAATAACTTAGTTGCCACTGAGATGGTGGAAAAAATGGGATTAAAGCGGCTTAAACATCCCACACTTTACAAGGTATATCGGCTACAGAAAGGCAACCAATTATTAGTTGATGAACAATGTGAGGTTGAATTTCACATTGGCAAATACCAAGACAAAGTTGTCTATGATATTATGTCAATGGACGTATGCCATATACTGCTAGTGAGACCGTGGTAGTATGACCGGAAGGTGACACATGATGGGAAAATGAATTGTTACAAATTTGTGAAAGATGGAGTCAAACATACGGTTGTACCCATCAAGGAGGAGGATGCGGCAGAATCAAGTTAAACGAAAGCATTGTTAATAGGAGGAAAACAGTTTGTTAAGCAGATTGAAGAAAACGAGATGAATTATGCGGTTGTAAGGAGGACAAAAGCAATGTCACTGAACACAGAAAAGTCAGAATTGCCTACAGATATTCAAGAGTTGTTGGAAGAATTTAAGGACATTGTGGTTGACGATTTACCAGATAAGTTGCCTCCCAGAAGGAGCATTAGCCATCGTATCGATTTCATACCTGGAGCAAGTCTACCGAACAAGGCAACATACAGAATGAGCCCGAAAGACAATGAAGAGATTCATAAACAGGTGCAAGAGTTGTTGGATAAGGGACTGATCAGAGAAAGTTTGAGCCCTTGTGCGGTACCAACAGTACTCGCACCTAAGAAGGGAGGAGAATGGCAGATCTGTACGGATTCACGAGCCATCAATAAAATCACTATTCGGTACAGATTTCCCCTACCCAGAATGGATGACATGATGGATTGTCTAAGCAGAGCATCCTACTTTACGAAGATTGATCTGAAGAGTGGATATCATCAGATCAGGATTAGAGAGGAAGATCAATGGAAAATAGCCTTCAAAACCAATGAGGGGTTGTACGAGTGGCTAGTCATGTCGTTTGGTTTGAGCAACACTCCTAGTAATTTTATGAGGTTGATGAATGAAATGTTAGAAGAATTCATTGCCAAGTTTGTGATAGTTTATCTTGACAATTTTTAATTTTCAGCAAAACGAAGGGAGAACACCTTTAGCATGTTCGAAGAGTGCTAGAGAAATTACAGCAGAACAAACTACTGATAAACTTAAAAAAATGTACTTTCCTGCAGAAGGAACTGGTTTATTTGGGGTTTGTAGTCGCAGAAAATGAATTGAAGATGGATCCAGAAAAGATCGCAGCAATCATCAACTGGCCATCACCCAAGAGCTTGTTTGAGGTACGTAGCTTTCACGGATTGGCAAGTTTTTATCAGAAGTTTATTAGAAATTTCTGCGAAATCTATGAACCAATGCTAGACACCATCAAGAAGGCTAGTCAGCATTTTTGTTGGACCAGTGCAGCAGAGGACAGCTTTCAGCTTTTGAAACAGAAGATTACGGAGAGACCAATCTTGAGACTGCCTGACTTCAACAAACTTTTTCAGGTTCGATGTGACGCAAGTGGGACAGTTATTTGCACTGTGCTCAGTCAGGAATATAGAACAATGGCATTCTTTAGTGAGAAATTAAATGAAAGCAGGTAGAAATACTCCTCGTATGGCAAGGAATTTTATGTTGTGGTCCAAGCTTTAAAGCATTAGAGACACTACCTGCTGGGCAACGAGTTTTTATTATTTTTTGATAATTCAGCGTTACAATATGTAATGCAACAGCACAAGTTGAACCATAAGCACGCCAAATGGGTAGACTACTTGCAGAGTTTCACCTTCATGCTAAAGCACATTAGCGAGCAAGCCAATAAAGTGGTAGATGCCTTGAGCAGAAGAGCTTTTCTCTTACAGGAAAGTAGAATACAGGTGATGGGATTCGAACACCTAAAGGATTTGTACCAGACCGACACAGACTTCAAAGAAGCCTTTGAAGCATGCCAAAGTGCCATGTTGAGGAATACAAGTCCATGGTTGGACAACAATTTGCAGGAAGGACTATTGTTCAGAGGTGGACAGCTATGTATCCCGAACTGTTCGATGAGAGAAAATATTGTACGGGAGAAACATAGTGGCGGTCTAGCTAGCCATCTTGGCATAGAAAAAACTTTGGAACAGCTCATACACTTTTATTACTAGCCCATAATGCGCAGTGATATCCAACAATATGTGAACAGGTGTAAAGTCTGCCAACTGGTGAAAGGGCATAGTCAGAATACCAGACTTTACACGCCACTACATGTTCCGAGCAGACCATGGGACTCAGTTAGCATTGACTTTGTCTTGGGATTGCCTAGAACGCAACGGGGCTATGACTCAGTGATGGTGGTGGTAGATAGATTTTCAAAAATGGCTCATTTTATTCCTTGCCGGAAAACTAGTGATGCCACGTATGTAGCTCACCTGTTTTTCACGGAAGTTGTTAGATTACATGGCCTACCCAATTTTATCGTTTCTGACAGGGATGTAAAATTCACAGCACACTTTTGGCGCACACTGTGGAAAAGGTTGGGCACGCAACTAAATTTTAGCTCTGTGTATCATCAGCAGACTGATGGGCAAACGAAAGTGGTGAATAGGAGTTTGGGAAATTTATTACAGAGTTTGACTGCGGAAAATTCACAGTTATGGGATCGTGCTTTCGCACAGGTGCAATTTGCTTATAATGATTCACCTAATCGTAGCACCGGACATAGCCCATTCCAAATCTTGTACGGCATGCACCCTCAGGGAATACATGAATTGCGAGATTTAGGAAAATTAGAACAAAGAAGTGCAGATGGAGAAGATTTTGCCGAAGCAATGAGCGAACTACATGAACAGGTAAAATTAAAATTGCGAGACAGCGTACAGAAATATAAGCAACAAGCAGATTCAAGGCGAAGGGAAGTACAATTCAATGTCGGAGATGAGGTCCTCGCACACTTGCATAAGGAAAGGTTTCCTAAGGGTACGTATAATAAATTAAAGTTTAAAAAAATTGGTCCCTACAAGATCTTGCGTAAATTCTCATCCAACGCCTATGAAATTCAACTACCACCTGATATAGGCATATCACCTATTTTCGATGTGGCGGATCTTTTCCCATATACTGCCCAAGCAGAGGAAGACAGTGTGGTACGGCCAGAACGGGACACCCAAGTTGGAGATGGTTCTTGGATGAGGGATATGCCTTCGGCTCAATCCCATGGGATTGAAGGAATTCTCAACACACAGGTAGCCAAGAAGACACGTAGGAAGGAATATCTGTGATATCTCATCAAGTGGAGAGACCGTCCAATGGAGGACAGCTCGTGGCTCGACGCGGCATAGATACGGAAGCCTAGCTATTCGGTGGAGGAGCTCATTGAATGGAGCCATGAATTTCTTTTATCCCAGGAGCCTGATGCAAGAGCATCTAGCTAACAGGGCAAAGACAAAAGTGAGGGAATATGGTTTCTGAAGAGGACAGAGAGATTGATTCATTTAGTGGGAAACATACTTGTTTTTTTTTGTTCTTTCCTTTTCTTTTATCAAGTTACTTAAAGATTACTGTAATAAGTTGTAATTAGGAGTACTAATAATTAGATTAGAGTCATTGTTTTCAAACAGTTAAGTTACTGTTTTAAAAAGGCATTAAAAGAAAATGTACTAGAAATCAGACAAAGTTCCGTATGGAAAATAATTGTTGTAACTAATTGAACAAACTGAATGAACTAACAACAGTTAGAGTAGTTTGTAACAGTGCTATTAAATAGTGAAACAAAGAAAAATACAACGATTCGGATTGAGAGAGAAGTATTGAGAAAAAATATACAAATTTTCTGTGCACATATTGTCATAGCATCCTATTCATTTCTAAGTATTTTTATATTGAATTACTGTGTGAAAGTCATAAATGCATGGTCACAGAACTTAAATAATAAAGGGAGACATCCGAATGCAGAGTTCGTTAAATTCGGACGAGTAACAACGCTCATCTACAGGCAACACCAACAGAGTAACCAAACACACAACTAGGAATTGTCCATACAATTTTCTATATACGAAAAATCAGAGTTTGCCATTACAATGAAGAGAACAACCACAATAAAACCTAGGTATGCGAATTTTAAAAGCATAACCAAAAACATTCAATTCCAGATAGTTCATATACAGTCATCGCAAGTTATTGTCCATTTACATTTTGTGTTTAAAAACTTAAGAACGAACCAGTTCACGGATTTGGGAACTGTAATCATTATCAACATAAATTGAAACCCCATAAATTCCCAAACCCACTCCTACGACTTGACAGAGACATTGTACAACAATGGAACCAAACATAAACATTGGCTCGAGGCCAACAACCATACCAAACCATATGCCAAAAGACTCTGGCAAACAAACTACAAGAAAATAGAACAATGCTACCCGGAATTCCCTCGGAATAGTCGGAGGTCCAAGCACCAAAACCTCCATCGCTCCACCTGCAAGAGAAACCAACGGATGAGAGTCAAAATACAGTGGAAGGAAAATACAGGAATTCAAAACAAATTTTATTTTGAACAAGCCGAAAACTATATTGGGTTTTGCTTACCTACCAAAGGAGCCACGACCACCACAACCTCAGATTGTCTTCTTTCTCACAAGGAGCCGAAGACGTTAGAACCAGGAATAGGAACAGGTAAAATGAAATAGCAGAGAAGGAAAGCCTACCAGTCACATTGGCGGAGGAATCGACAAAGAACGACACCATTGGTTTGCCGAGACCGTGCATGAGCCGATCCAGTGCTGTAGAACGAGACCTGGAACCACATTCTCATAAACCAACACACAGAGGTAACAATAGCGAAAACCCAGATAACAAATCGAGTAGAGGATGCACAGAGGCAGAGACCCATAAAAAAATCAACAACAGAAAACTTAGAAATAGTCCAGACACAAGTAGAGAAATAAACCTTATCAGGTTTCCATACTTCCACAGACGACCAAGACACTTCCACAACAGATTCCGAACAAATGGAGCCATGAAGACTGTCACAAGCATGCAGCTCAACAAACTCGGAGCAACAGAACCCTGGACCAACTAAAAGAACCCACATCAAAACTTGCAGACTACCAACTTGTATCACAGAGAACCAGGAGGACAAGCTTCAAACAAATACGAAGCATCACAGAAGAAAATCACAGTGAAATCGCCAAGTCGCCGAGAGCTCGCATACGGAGGAACCAGAGGTAATACAGAAGCAAATGAATGCAAGGGTAGCGAAAACCCTATACCATGGCGGGGTTTAGAATTCCAACACGGTACAGGTGTCTGCTCCACATACAACCAACGTACCATACCGTAAAACCTATTAATTGAGCCCAGATTGAAAATCAAGTTATATCTATCCAAAATCCGGTTAACATAAATATCAACTGACAGTACAACACCAAGTGGAAAGGAGTGACGGTAGGATCACGTGGGCTGGCCCCATCAGTAGAGCTTTAGATCTGAGAGACCTGGCTAAGGCAGAGATTGATCTTCTACTTGGAGCACTAGATCTAGGAAGTGGTCACATATCCACAAGAAAAAAACGAGATCCGTTTAATGCAGGTGTCGATCTACCACTATGGAGCCAATCTCTTCGATATGGTGAGGTAGATCTAGATCTAGGTTCCCCGGATATCTTAGAATACAAATTTGTAGAAGTATACCAATCTTCTCAGACCCTCGACTCGTTTGCAGCAGGACCATCAATATTTCAGATGATATAGAGGGCAAGTGAATGAGGGTTTCATTCCACAGGAACACTTGAAAATCACCTACACAGCTTGCAACATCTAGTCAATAAAGAGCAATGGCTTTCCTTAGCACTATCACAATTTCCATCTTCAGAACTCCTTCCTCCAAATCAAATTGAGTTCAAACTAGTTGTTTCTATGAGATTGAAAAGAAATATATAATATAATGTGACTTTATTTATATATGTATAATAGAAAGCCTCACTATAACGTGAACTTTCTATTTAATT
>APFE031674982.1:3189-29490 GCA_000404065.3 Pinus taeda
GTGTGTTGTATTATGCTGGTATCATAGGATTTCAGGTCCTCATAATTCCAGGCAAAAACATCTTCGAATTCCTTTAGCAGTTCTATGTATTTTGCTTTTTCATTGGGAGGTAAAGACTTTGAAAGTTTTATCATTTTGGGATCTTCTTCAGAGCTTATGTTACATTCCTCAATGTTTGATTTTAAGGATTCCATTTTAGGCTTTTTAGGAACATCGTTTGAATCAAATAAGTCCTCCAAAGGAGTTAATCCTTTGGGCAAAAAATTGTCTTTAAGATTGATGACTTCAAATTCTTCATCGATTGCTTCATCAATTTCCATTTGTTTTAGGTTTTGAATATCAGATTTTGTAAACTTTGTGGGATAGAAATTATCTATCTTTTCATCTTCTACTTTGTTAATTTTTACTTCATCAGTGTAATCAAAATCTAATGTCATGTTTGTGTCTATGTTGCTATTTACAAATTCATCATCTAAAGTTAGAAAATTATTAATTTGTTGATCATTATCGAGCACTTTCCAGTTCTTTAAGTTGTCAGGAATAGCAGGTCTATGCCTAACCTCAGTAGTGTATTGATGGTTGGGATGAAATGGCAACTTGCAAGTACTAGCAAACATCGCTAAACTGTGAGCTTGCATATTGTGTTTTATTGGAATAACAGCAAGCTTGGTTTCTAAAAAAATATTTAGTATTTCTACAGTTGTTCCTCTATAAAATCCTAACCTAGGATACCTAATCATATAAATAGCGTTAATTTATTTTATTACCAACTCAGAATCTCCCATAATAGAGACTCTTATGGCTCCAAACATTTTGACCAATTTCAAACCTAACAGAAGTGCTTCACATTCGGCCATGTTGTTTGTACATTTAAAGTTCAATCTGTAGGCATGACCCTCTGAGTGATCATTTTCTAAGTTGTAAATCCATACTCCTGCTCCTACACCTAGTTTGTTTACTAACCCATCGAATTCAAAATGCCAAATAATTTCATGTTCATAATTCTTACTGCCTGGGGGAATAAAATCTTCTTTGACTAAAGTATCTAGGTCATCTTTATTATCTGAAATTTCATGAACTTGGACACTTTGATTTTCTTCTGTCACTGTAATTTCTTTTGGTTCTGCTATAATGTTGTCTGAGGTCTTTTCTTGGTTAGATTCAACATTATAAAGAATGAATGAATCGATATCAGAATGTATTGAATATATAGGAAAGTTTTGAGGTCTCTCCTGTGTACTCACTACATACTTCATCAGAGTCTCTCTATACAGTTTCTTAGGATGTCCAAAGACTGATATGGTAGCATATGACATGTCAAGTTGTAGAGATCCCTGGAGTTTAGCACCCCAAGATCTAGACAACATCATACCATACATACGTGGGATATCAGCAACAACTATGTCCATAAGAATGGTCTTAGCAGGGTACTGCACTAGGGAAACACACAGGTCTTTTATAAGTCCTAGGCACTTCACTTTGCTTGAATCGAAGGAAAATAGGTCTTTGTAGGGTCTAGTGATATCCAAGTTTAGCTTCTCCATAACAAATTTAGGCATAAGGTTGTGTGAATCCATAGAGTCTAGCATGGCATTATGTAGGAATTTATCGTGGGTGTTAAGGCTAATGTAGGAGGGTGGTATACCTCCTTCCATTGGTTTTCCATTAACATCCGGTCCAAAAATTAACTCAGGTTGATCATCAAATAGGTTAACAGAGTCTTCATTTTCAACGAAGTTTAAAGTTTTGCTTATTTGAGATCTGTAAGTTTCATGTTTAACCAGTTCTGTTAAAGGAACTGAGATTGGCCACCTTTGCTCCCAAATTGAAAGGTAAAGGGGATTTGTCTGTTTGAACATTTGAAATCTTAGCACTAGGGTTCTGAGTAGTCTGTTCTTCTTTTTCATTGTTTGAAGTCTTTTTAATTGGATTTTCTAATACAATTTCTGGATATTATTCCACTGTTTCCTTGAGGGGAACTGAAGTGGAAGGTTTCTCATTGGAAGGTTGGTCATTGGTTACATCTTCAATGATGGGACTGGGAGGATTTTGACTTGGTCTAGAAAGGATTTGCAGAGTTCTTGTAACTGGTGAATTCTGATTTGCAGCTTTTACTTTCTTAGGCTGATTAGGTATTTCTTTCTTGTTTTGGTCTAGAACATCAGTGTTCTTTTGCTCCTCAAATTGTATTATTTTTGAACTTCGAAGATAGCAGAATTATACCCTTTCTTGTAGTCGAAAGATTCTCCAATTTGAGTCTATAATTGTTGAAGCATATATAATTCCTGATCATCCTGAGTCAAAAAAATAGTTTCTTCTTCATCTAACCCCATTAAGTTGATTTGGGTTTCTAGCCCAAGATCTTCTTGATGGGAAGTTTCAGCATAATTCTCTTGGAAAGGAGGTCTAATGTTTTGATCAGGCCCATTTTTACCAATGTTTTGGTTCTGGTTCTTCCTAAAATTTGGATTCCTTACTAGAGGTGCCTGTTGGTTATCCCAGTGAGGTTTCCTTTCTATAATTTCTATCATGTCCATCAATTTTTCCATTCCTTTAGCTAAAGCATCCATTTTTTTATCAAAGGGTGAAGTTTCATCTTTCAAAGGTGTTCTTCTTTCGTTTCTAACTCTAGCTCTTTTGGATAGAAGATTAGCTTCTACACTAATTGCAACACTTTGCATATCTTCTAGTGTAGGGGGATTCCATTCTCTAAGTTGAAAAGCCATGTCAGTATCAAATCTGTCTAGAAACTTTATCATAGATAAGCCAGGTGGAGGCCTAAGGTCAAGTGGTATTGCGTTATATACATTGTTGAATCTAGTGCAGTAATCCTGAACGGTTTCGTTTGGTCCCCTCTTAAGATTTTCATATTCAAAAAGAATTTGAGGAGGGTTGTTTTTCTTCTCCCACCTATGTAAAAATTGATGGTAAAAAACATCTAAACTATCTATACTATTAGGAGGAAAATATCTAAACCATGTTCTCACATCTCCAGTTAGAGTTTAGGCAAAAAATTTCATTTGGACATCTCCTATGTCAATTTTATGCAGTTCAAAATAATTTGTCATTTTCTTTGTGTGTTTTTGTGCAATGTAAGTTCCAGTGCCATCGAATAAGGTAATTTTACTCTGATAATCTACTGGTACGACACCTTGAGGAACAGGCATCACAAGGGGGGCATATCCGAGTGCCATAGCTCTAAGTTGGATAGGATTGAGAACAGGAGTTGGGGTAATAGGGGGATTTGGGACAACAGGGAGAGTTGGGGTAATAGGGGTAATGGGTATTTGAAGGGTAGTGACAGGCTGATGGGGGAGTGAAGGTATGAATGGAGATGAGGGATGATCTTCAGAAGTGTGGGGAAATGATGGTGAGCTAAAAGAAGTTGAAGCAATTTCAGAAAGTTCAGGGATTCTATCAGAAGTAAGGGATGACTGAGGGGAATTCAGAAGGTACTGATCAATTGACAAGTTTTCTCTTTGGACTTCAAGTTCATCTTTAAATTCTAGATCTAGAACTGTGTCCTAAAGTTCACTCTTAGACTTAGTTCTAAATAGGGAATTATCAAAATACTCATCAAAAGGGAGGTCTCCTATGAACAACCACTCAACACGACATGAATTGGATCTGAATAAAGGTCTTGGGCTTACTGAACTTTCCTGTCTTCTAATTATTCTTAGAATAAGGTTGGGATTGTCAAATACAGGGGGAGGATTTGGATCAGGGTTGGACATGGTATAATGAGTTCTCCCTGAAGCCAGATTTTGAGCTTTTTCTAATTATTTTCTTTTTATGAATTTTTTAAATAACTTCTAATAAACATTTTAAGATGCTTAAAAATAAAAATTTGAATTTCTCAAAGGTTTATTAAGGCTGGGGGTTTGAGTCCCCAGTATGGTTGCCACTATGTTATCACTCAAATGTCTTCCCTAGAAGTTATCAAAGAAGGAATAGTCCGAGGTAACCACAAACCTAATCTTTTAGACTCAAGTTCTAGCCAACCTAAGTCCAGAGAGGGCTCCCTCTTTATAATTTAACTTTTTTTTGGGTAGATTTCAGGCTAATTATTAGTGCTCATGATGTTTTGTTTGATTGGTTGGTGGAATTAAGAAAACAGATGGGCAGAGCAAGTCTTCAGGCCATTGGGATATGGAGCCAATCAAGAGGGGCTTAAGTGGATCTGATCGATCAATAATGTAAGAGTTCACAAGGTAGGCTAGCATAGCAAAAGCAAATCTGCAGGTTCAAATGGATGAGGTAGTCTTAACCAGGGAAAGGGTAATGAAGAATTCTTAAACGAGATTAAGATGAAGAAAAGAAGGATGATCAATAGCAAAGGGAAATGAAGAATCCTTTACTATGGACCAAATGGGGGGTAAACTACGAAATTAAGGGAGAAATTAAGAATTCCCAGACCAAGACAGTTTAGTAGAAAACATATAGAAAGTAAACAGTTAAAACAGAGAGCATTTAAGCTAATTCTGAGATATCATTCCTTGTTTACTTTACAGATTTCATAAGAGACATATATGAATATTTATAATATGAAAAGAAAACAATATTTAAACACAAAGAGATCATACTTATTTGTTCCAACTGTGCACAAGAATCCAGTGAAATGTCCTTAGCTTTATTTCATATCCAGCAAAACTAGTCCAATCTTGAGTATAAGAACTCCTTGGCTCAATATAAAATGTCTATAGAAATGTATTTTAATCCACCCTAATTACTTCATTTTGTGAAGTATTTATACAAAAATTGTTACAAAATATCTCATAACAATATGAGAATTATTCTAGGAAACTGAAAATATCTTCAAGCACGAAGATAGAGACAGATGGAGAACTGTCTTCTTGTTGTCCCTTTTATTGTGACTGTGTTGGTTGTTGTAGTTTGGATTTGTCTCCTTCTGTTGCTTGATACTTATGTGCTGGATTCACTTCATGTATTCTACCTATTGATACTCTTTACTTGTTACTCTGTCTTACCTGTTTTACCTGGTAGCCATGTTTTACCATATAGATTTAATAATTTAAATTTATTCATAGTAAATCTGTCAGTTTTGTCCACTATTCATTGTCAAGTAATTTCATTCTTATCATTTTTCTATATATCTCGTCAGCTTTTGTATACTTAGTAAAATTTGGCCTGCTGGTAAACAAGTGCTTTGCCTCATGTTCTATGAAAAACAGATTTTCCAAACTATCATATAATACCTTTCTAGTGGGCAAAGATTTTACCCCTGAAGTACTAGCTTGGCTCCTAGCCAGTTTGTTTAGTCTTTCAATATAATCATCTTGAGTCATCAGCTTGTCATGTATTGCCATAGGACCGGGAAGTCCTTTTCTCTTAAAATACCATACTTTGCCATAAATATATCAATGTCTGCTTGGATACTCTAGCATTTTTCTCAATATTTAGCATAAGGTTTCTCTTGGTGAGAACCTTCTTGATTTCTATAATTGTTCCTGTTCTATCTTCTATTTCCAATTCATCAAGCTGATACCTATTTCTGCTGTTCAGAAATGCTATTAATTGGTTGGCTTCTTCAGGCTTATCTCCCAATTCTTCCATTGTTTTGTGGATTGCTTCTGTAGCCACTTTTACTAGTTCAGTCTGTTAAAAAATAACTTGAATAAATGGCCAAAAATCATTGATGGAGTCAATGATGTTGGCCCAAAGAATCTCCTTCATGTCTCCAAGTGGTTGTTGCAGTGTCAAGTCCTTTTCAAGGACTTTTATTCTCTCTCCCATTCTTTGATTCTTTTGAGCTTCTTCTTTTTGTTGTATCTGTGCAAGTTTACAATCAGTTTCCAAACTTGACACTTGTTCTCTAATTTTCTTAAGCTCAGTAGCCTAGATGGTCATCTCCTCCATTGCTTTTACCAACTCAGCTATCTTTTCTGTTGATGTCCATGTGCTTTTTGATGTACCTGTAACTGGCAGTGCAGTAGCTGGTGGCACTGTTGGTGCTAACACAGCAGCCAATGTGGAGGGTACTATTGTAGAAACTGTAGGAATTACGGTCTGAGGAGTCGTGGCCAACTCACTTTATTTAGACTGTATCAAATTATCCAGTTCTTTCTTTGTTTCTTTTAATTGTTCATTCAGCTTAAGGACTAAGTCCATAGGCTCTTCCTCCTTTTGAGTTTCCAATACTTCAGTTGTCTGAGGATGATGCAAGAGAAGAATTTTGAGCTGCTTTTTTAGCGTAGCTATGTCATTATTTTTCTTCTTAATAAGCTTTTCTGCAACTTTAACATCTTTGGTATCATGGCCCAGTTCTATGACTAAGTCCTCTAGGGACTTTATTCTAGTATCTTTGGCCTGTGAAGGGGCCTTCTCTAACTGGAATTGTGATGATATGTTATTCAACGAATTTTGAAGTTGGTGAGTTGCAATTGGCTCACTGGTCAAGGTGGAATAGACCATTTCCCAGTCTACTTATGTAATTCTTTTTGGTCAATAGGATGGATATCCTTTGCCAATACTTCAAAGTCTGTTTTCAAATAATCTATAATTGACCTAGGCTGTTGTGTACTTGGCTTCATAGAAGTCATCTGAATTTTTCCTTCTTTCACATCAAACGCTGACATTAGCCTTGTCTGATTAGTTGGAGACATATTTAGGTAATTTGCATAACTTTGGGCCTTCAATCTCTCATTCTTGGCCTTTATTTCTTTATATTTATCTCTAATGTCTTGGCTCTAGCTAGTAGGAGCCCTGAAGGAGGATACTTCCATGCTTTGTTTCCTTTCTAACATTTGAGCCTGTGAGGTGGAAGGTTCTTGTGTACCTCCTGAGGGAGTGGTATGCCTGCTTTCTGCAACTATAGTTCCTGTTGTTTCTTCAGTAAACTCCTGTTCTGAAAATGGATTCAACCTTTGCCTCTTGACATAAGTTTGGGCAACGGGTCCGCTAGAAGGAGTGGCCTCCTCTCTATCTCTTTGAGGATTCCTCTCCTCATTTAGAGGAATCTGTAAAATAGGAGAATTGCTCATGATATGTTCTGGTTGAGCAAGTTCTTCTAAAACCTATGGCTGTTCTAATTCCTCTGGCTGCTCTGATGCCTCTGGCTGTTCTTGAGGTCCTTCTTCTGCTGTTTGCCCACTGTGTCCCTTTGATTCCCTTTGAGATTGGGACTCTCCTGGCACCTGCACAAATGAATCCTCATCAATTCTTCTTTCTAAATCAATCAATACATTATCAACAACAACCTCTGTGCTATCTCGGTCTACCAAAGTCTTTTCCACCCATTCAAGTTGATTGGCATACTGTTCAATTTCGGGAATTCTGTGGTGGATGTAAGGAGATAATTTGTTCTTTTGTCTCCTATTTAAAATGAAGTCTAAAGGGTCATGTCTCCAGATAAAACTTTGTTTCAGTCTCAGTCTTTAGAGGATTTCCTCTGCTACCTTTCCTGCTTCCCTACTGTTACATATGAAGGGGCCAAGCTGATCCTTTATCCTAAGTTGAGCTTTCTTCTTGGCCTTCACAAAATGTACCTCATCTGAATTGATCATTTGCCTATAGTACTCTAGAGCAAACAATCTCATAGGGAGGTATTTGGGCAGTTTGTAGGGAGCCAGCTCACATCCATAAATTCTTATTTTAGTGTGGTTTTGGTACAAGTACTAATCCCCCACTCTATATTGTTTTGACATCTGAAGGACCCTCCTGATATCTGCACTAATTCTGGTGGGAGGGCTTCCTAATAACATAGTTGTCACTGGGTGTACAAAGAGATCTATGAGATCACTATAAGAATATTGAGAATCATATAGGTGGATCAATGAAGTCCAGATGATCTGAAAATCACTTATGTATGATCTCAGTTAATTAACATAGGTATTACAGACTCATGTGCTGGTGTGTGTGTCTATGTTATCTTAGGCAACGGATCGATAAGATTGAAAAATACACAGACACTTGGAAAACAGTAAGAGAAACACAGCAAGCAAATGCAAAAACACAACAATTTAATAAGGAGTTCACCCAATCCTCCTAGGCTACGTCTCCTGGTCCATCTTTCAGTAGTGGCCTTTTTTATTGTATCTTTAAGCAGAGTTTTTACAATGAGGAGCTCAATTTGAGTCTCCTGTAACATATGATGCTTAGTAGGGTGGTACTTGGATTCCCCAAGCCACTAGAGTACACAAACTCCCCCTTACCAAGTCTCGACCTCAACTGGTCTTAATGGGATGAGCCCAAGTACTCAGCTCCCAAAAGATATCCTCATAGGGATTGCTTGAACTTGTCAAGCCTGGTTCTTTCCGCTCGATGCTGCCTTAGCTCTATAGGTCAGCTCAACTTCTCTATTCTCTGCTTCTTGCTTCACTCTCTATTATGTCTCTCCTTGCTCTCTTGTTTGTTCATGGCTTAAAGCTAATCCGTCCCTTGACTGTTCGCTTCCTTTTTTGTCTCTTCGGATCGCTTGCCTCTGTCTGCCAGAATTCCTTGCTTCTGTGTCATCGCCATTGTGTAACGTTTCACAGAGAGGTGGCCACCTGTCTTCTTATGAACTGGGCACCAACTCTTCCTCGAACGGTCATTATTTCAGTTACTTTGTGAAATGATTCATCCGCCAGCTCAATGGTCAAATCGGACTTCAAATCTTTATATGCCTCAACTTATTCTTCCGCCAAAACCGGTCTCCCATCGGGTGCAATCTCCATCACTTGATCTGGGGCCTCCAAATCCTACGGTTATCGCTTTTATCACATGAGTGACTTGCTCAACCGTTACACCACGATGAGAGTGGTTTTCTCTCTCATCCGCCGGACACGCTTCATTCATTGTATGGAATTGCTTGGGTCTCTGATAAACCCGCTTACCACCCGAAATGCCTCCGATATTCCACCGATTTTGGAGCACGGGACCCGCCTGTCGGTTTTAGCACTTTTCCCACGGTTTTACCTGTTTTCCACATGACCAGGTGTCGGGGCTTTCCCTTATCTGAGGTTTTTATCCTGCTCAGAAATGACATATGTTTTCTGATCTAGACTCCCTATTTGCTAGTTTGCGCCACTACACGGTCTCCATGGGCCAATGGTCAGCGCGCTTTAACCAAGGGTCCTCGTTGTTTCGTGCTGGCTGCAAATGCCACTGTCTAGAGGTCCTTCCTGATAGCTCGTTGTTCATAAGATTTTTGAAGTCTGACATGATTTGAAACAGTCATAGAACTCTGATAATTTTCAAGGATACAATTCAGATCACCAGAAGACTACCAATCTAGGGTTGCCTCTGGTATCAAGCTTCTAGAGTGTGATTGGAAATTTGTCAGCTTGATAATACAAGAAAAGATGATATAAAATTGATTAAAGTTGGAACACTCTTTCATTATCCATCCTCATGAATTGATCATGCATGTTATTAGCAATGAACTTAGCATAGTCAAACATGATCGTTGGGGGTTGCCCAGGAGAGTAGATAGACATAAAAGCTACAATAATTTCATCAACAAATTCAGTTGTGGTTTGGCCTAACACACTGGATATCATTTCTATGATGTCTCGACCAAGATCAGAGAATATAGTCCACATATAAGGGGGAGGATCCTTTGGAATGTATTGTTCTTCCCTAATGAAGGTCTGGAAAAACCTAGCAAGTTTGATTCAAGTGAGTGTAGGGAATCTATTAAGTAAATCTCCAACAGAAAGAGGGGTCAGGTTTTGGCTTGGTTGTAACTACAACATTTGATTTATGGACTTGGCAGTGATGGTAAACAATACTCATTGGCCTGGGGTCATTACTGCCCTTTGGCTGGGACTATAGTTCATATGGCAGTAGTGGATAATCTCTGGGAAGATATGAACTCTGGGGAACTGGTATTTGGGTAAACCTGATTCCCAAAGTCCTATGTAGTATGCATGGTTCAGGTACTGGTCTCTGTGCCTGCAGTATAGTTTCAAAGGGGATTCTTGGATAGAGGTATCTTTAATCTAAAAATATTTATCTATCAGTGGGAGATGGTCTAAATCCCTATGAGGAGTAGAAATGGGCAGGACATTCAATGCTATTGGGGTAGACATCCTTTGTTCTTGTGGATTCAAGGATGGGGGCGAAGTGTTTTTAGTGAAATTGGGGGAAACTAGTCTAATTCAGAGTATTTGGGGTCGTTGGGAAATTTTCTTACTGAATTACTTAGTAATTTGAAGCAATTCAGTTCAAGTTTGGGAATAAAACAGGGTTTCTTGGCGAATTTGGGAAAATACCTAGTTTCGGCTTTTGAACAGAGTAATGGCAACTATGCACTGTTTCCAGGAAGTGCACGTGACTGAAAGGTGGTCTGGAGTTTTAGCAGCTTCAGTAAGTTGGCAGTTCGACGTGGGTTGACGGTTGCACGTACTCTGGTGATTGCATGGAGGTCTGAGTGGTATTTTTCATGATAAAACAAAAAAAAATGAGTTTTTTTTTTAGTTTTATTCGTAAAGTCAATGATTTTGGCAGGTACACTGGGAAAATGACACTTAGCATTACGTAGGGGATGTGACATTTTGTCGTTTAGTGGGAAGCGGTAAGCAGGATCGTATTGCACCGCTTTTGGCATAAAGTGCTTTTGGGGGGAGGCCACCCGATGCCATTCATCAGGTGCCATGTAGCGGCAGGGTGAATAGTGAAACCACCCATTTCGGGCAGGTAAAGTTCGGCCTTCGGAGGCCGCCCGATATAAGCGTCGTCCTTTGGATCAAAAGGGGTCAGATCGCACGGTGATCGGGGCGATGATTTGATATGAGGTTTAATGGAGGGTCCCAGCAGGGTTTTTATTATGGCGGTATTGAATTAATGAAGGATTATGAAGGTTTAATGATGTCGGGAGCGATTTCATTGGTGGGGACAAATTTATTAATTAATCACCGATTGACTAATTAATATTTTTTATTCGGCGGTGGTTCATGGTTATTAATTAGTTGTTGATCGACTTAATTGACCCATTAAACTATTCACTAATAAATTTTATGTTTCAAACCTTCAGGGCGAGATATTAACATATGGGTTTTTAATAAAATATACTAGAAAGGGTTTATTTTGGGATTTAATAATACAATTAATAAATTAATATGAAAAGGGTGGAAAGGATTTTTATCATAAGTTTTAATGTATAACACATGATTGGCACACTTTATTCATATACACAAAATACTTAGGGTAAGATGGTTTTTATGAGTTGTTTGAGTGAAAAGGGGTTTGCTTGGGGATTATTACTTTCCCTAAGCAAATGGTGATTTTACCTTAGGAAAAGGGATTTTTTAGGGGAAAATGAATGAATTGAAGGGGGATGAATTTTCATGAAGGGATTTTAGTACTTAGGACCTATAAGTTATTGGGCCGAGGGTCCGATCCCTATGAGCCCCTTTAACTTAAGGTTTTAGGTACTTTTGACTTTGCTTATGGGAAATTAGTAAAATTAAAGGTAAAATGAATGGGGAAATTAATCACTTGACTTTATGTAAATGCTCAATTGTCATCCATACTTTAGCAACTTGATGATGAAAGTAAACGATATGATTTTATCTAATCAATCATCACAATTCTGCAACCATGCAACTACTTACTCATCGACTCATCCTACCATTTTTTCTACTCTTTATTAGGGTGCACTTGAGGTAGCAAACCCTTATCAAAACATTTTTATTTTCTTTTACAATAGAAATCTATCTAAGTCTATCCTTATTACATCCAAGGGCTCATATTAAACTGTTGAGCTCCTTTTATTCACTCTACCTATCTACTTATCTGCCAAGATTAAACAATTTTGTCAGATTTTATTCTCTATCTCTAAACATGAAATTCAAAACATGGAATAGCCAAGATTAAATTGTTTGATTACCATGGATTGTGGCATGAATAAAAAGTTGCACACAATCATTATTATGCAGAAAAGTAAATAGTAGTGGCATTTGGACTTGCACACTTTCATGGTATTTTTTATTTTGGGTTTCATATTTTCATCTTTTTTTATTTTTTTACTCTTTTTGTCCTTTGATTTTTCTTTTAGGACATACCCTCTTTACATTTTTTAATTTTTTTGGTTTTTTTAATATGGAAAACATTTGCAAAAAGCAAAGGTATGTACATATTACATATTTGACCTTAGCCATTCAAAAATTATGACTCCTATTGGTATAGGAACATAACAACTAGCAAGATGGTAGACTATAGTTCAAGAGACTCTCCTTATAAATCAGATGAGTAGCATGATGGTGGGAACTCTTCTGACTCAGTAGACACATTGAGAAGCTTGAAGGAAGAAATAAGAAGTTGCAAAGTAGATAATTATAGAATCATTCAGGCGCAAGAGAAACAAGCATAATTTAATGCAGTAATCCTTCAGTGTTTGTCAGAATTGCAGAGACAAGGACTGCTTAGGATCATCCATGGGCAGGATGATATGACTAATGGGGCATATGGTAGTAGGTCTTATGGTGGACACAGGCTAGATAGAGATGACACGATTAGAAATGGAATTTTATTAGATACATTGGATAGGAGAGGTGATGGACACATGTTCTATTCTAGTTTTGGTTCTAACCGGTACCATGGTCATCATCATTACCATCCTTACTGGAGGAGTCACAGGGGATATTTTCTAGATGAGTTCAAGAAAGCCAAGCCACTGACCTTTGATGGGGATTTGAAGAAGCCGGAGGATGTAGATGCATGGATACTTGGGATGAAGAAGTTCTTTGAGATGCATGATTACACAGAGAATATGAAGGCCAGAATAGTTATCCTCAGCCTCGAAGGGAAAGCAGACATCTGTTGGGAAGATTTGAAGCAGGTTAGAGACATATGGATAGAGGAGTTGAGTTCGCATGAATTCAAGAGACTTTTCAGGAATAAATATTTTTCATAGAGGTACTACGATAGAAAATCCAAGGAATTCTATGACCTAAATATGGTAACAATGATGGATGAGGAGTATACAACCAAGTTCCTTGAGTTTTTGAGGTATGTATTATTTCTTAAGGATGAAAAATTGAAAGTTCAGAGATTTGTCAGTGGAATTCCATTAGCATTTAGAGATCGTATTGACTATGATGAGTCTTGGTCGCTTGAAGAGGTCACTGGGAAATTGAAGCACTGTTATGAGCAATCAAAGTGCAAGGCATAGTCTCATCAAGGTTGGAAAGGGAAATACAAGGCTAAAGGTAAATGGTAGCCAAAGTGAACAAGACCTTAGGATGCAGGTGAGAAAGAAAATGTTTTCACCTTATAAGAAGTTTAATGGACCTCATCCTAGAGAACAATAGAATAAAGGTGATGGTAAGGAATGGTTACAATGTTGGACATGTGGTAAGGAGAATCTCAAGAGAGATTGTCTATAGAATCAGGGTGGTAGGCCTCAGATTTACGGTGCAGAGGATGTGCAAATAGTTGGGGATGTTGGGCAGAGCATTCCATGGATTTATGCAGCACTAGATAACAGGAAGGTGGATCAACAGGTATCTATTACCAATATGGAGAATAGGCTTTTCTATTTTGATTGACCCTAGATCTAATTATATTTATGTAAGTCCTAACCTAGTGCAATTGGCTATTGGTACAAAGAAGAGACTTCAGCATTGAACTAGAGCTTGTGCATTCGAGTTGAATGGTATGCCTACCTCATCACATTTGAACGTACTATCTTTGGGATCATATAGTATGATTTTGGGTATGGAATGGTTGTATCTTCACGGGACTAAGGTGGACTTCTATGAAAAAGATATTGAATGCTTGGATGACAATGGGGACAAAGAATCTTGCAGGGTAAGAATAAAGCTACATCAGTTAGAATGGTGACAGCTATGCAGGCAAAGCGCAACCATAGAAAAGGGTATTTGTAGTGCATATTTCTAGTGATAAATGTAAGGATGTTGAGGATGTAGAAGTTATGAAGAGGTACTCGATTTTGTAGACGTTTCAAGATGTGTCTCCAGTAGATATTTCAAAGTTTTCACCTCATAAAGAAGTGCACATTTCTATTGATTTAGTACCAGGGGTAGCACCAGCATCAAAGGAACCATACAATATGAGCACACTAGAGTTAGCAGAGTTGAAGTTGTAGTTGAAGGAAATGCTTTACAAGGGATACATTAGGCCAAGTGTATCACCTTGGGGTGCATCAGTGTTATTTGTGAAGATGAAGGATGGTACTCTTAGGTTATGTATTGATTATAGACAGTTGAACATGGTGACCATCAAGAACAAGTATATGTTGTCGAGGATTGATGACTTATTCGACCAGTTGAAGGGAGAAGTAGTGTTGAGATTGATAAGGGAGAATCATTTATATGCTAAACATAGTAAATGCAGTTTCTTTCAGATAGACATACATTACTTGGGACATGTTGTTTCCAAGGAAGCTATAGCAATAGATCAAGAGAAGATAAGAGTTGTCATGGCGTGGGAAGTTCCTAGAAACGTGGATGAGGTAAGGTCACTTATGGGGTTAGTAGGCTACTACAAGAGGTTCATCAAGAACTTCTCTTGGATTTCATATACTATTACGTCACTGTAGTGGCAACATAAGAAATTTGAATGGACCGATAAATGTGCAACAAGTTTTGAGAAATTGAAGCAGTTGTTGACAAATGCTCTAGTCTTAAAGATTGCAGATCTAGACAAAGAGTTTGTGGTGTGTTCAGATGCCTACAAGAGGGGACTTGGTGGAGTCTTAATGTAGGATAACATGTACATGAATCTTAGGCATAGGTTACAGTAGGGTACAGGTGATCAGGATGTGGACTATCGTCTCACATCGGATGGTTTGGTCAGATTTAGGGATAGATCTATGTGTCGAATGGTAGTGAGCTCAAAAATACTATATTGTGAGATTTCCATGAAAAATCATATTTAGGGCACCTAAGATACTAGAATACAATGACAACAGTGAAGAATTTTTATTGTTGGTCGAATCTAAAGAAGGAAGTTGCAAAGTTTGTGGCAAGATGCTTGGATTATCAATAGGTAAAAGCAGAATGTAAGCATTCAAGTGGATTACTACAATCGATTCCAATTCCAAAGTGGAAATAGGAGGTCATTTCCATGGATTTCTTCACAGATTTTCCGAGGACATCTAGATAGTATGATTCCATCATGGTTGTGGTGGACAGGTTGACAAAGGTAGTGCACTTCATTCCAGTGAATTCTACCTATTCAGCTAGTGATGTAGCACAGGTCTTAATCAAAGATGTAGTGAGGTTGCATGGTGTTCAAAGGAAGATTGTGTGAGACAGGGATGCTAAGTTCACTTCTAGATTTTGGAAAGAGTTGTTTGCAAGTTTGGCTACAAAGTTGGCCTTCAGTATAACTTATCATCTGCAAACAAATGGATAGACATAGAGCATCAACAGGATATTGGAGGACATGTTGAGGATGTATGTGATGCATTAGCAGAGGATATGGAGGAGTACCTTTCATTAGTTGATTTTTCTTACAAATGGCATCAGGAGTCACTGAGGACGAGTCCATTCAAGGCATTTTATTGTCAAATTTGTAATACTCCCATTAGTTGGAGTGATCCGGTGAACAGGGTGTTAATAGGACTAGATATGTTGGTAGAGATGGAATAGGAAATGCAGGTAATCAAGAAGAATCTAAAGGCAACAAAAGATAGACAGAAAATTTATGCAGATCATAACAGGATGTTTAAGGATTTTCAAGTTAGGGAAAATGTGTACTTGCATGTAACAGTCCTGGTGAAAATTCCATGTAATTAAAGTAAATAAAGGAAAAATAATAACCACAAATGATGGGACACTTATTCCAAGCTTAATGTTGGGAAAATTTCTAGTGATGTGGAACACTTGTGATTGTTTATGGCTAAGGAAATTGGAAAAGGAAATGGCTAAGGCTTTGGAAAGGCAAAAATGGCATTTTTGCCACAATTATTTATGAAAATAATGGAAATTAGGAGGAAAAGGAGGTGAAATGTCACAAGATGCATGTGAGGAGGAAAATGAAGGAAAATAATGGAAAATGAAGAAAATAGAGGCCTCATTCATAAAAAGGCTTATAAGGATCAGTTGGCAAGCTTTTGCAAACCTTTTGTTAGTTCAGTTTTGGAGCTCTCTCATTATTCTCTCTCTCTCATATACTCTTGGAGACTTAGATTTTTCTTGAAGAACTCTTGGTGAGTGTGGCATACTTGGATTCTTGGAGAAATAAGTCAAAGGAAGAGCAGGAAAGCGCAAGAAGGCATCAAGATCAACAACTACATCATATTTTCTTGCAAGTATCGAGTTGCATGTATGTTTCCTTCACTAGTTTTAGCATGCATGGCACATGCATGTGGTTTCTTGGTTGTGATGTGCCATTGGTATGGAGGATTGCCTAGATTAACAGTGGATTACCTAGCCTTGCCATTTCTTGGATATCCATGGTGATTGTGGGTTTGCTTTCATTGTTTGTTTTTGGTTGGTTCTCATGTTTCCTTAGCTTGCGTTGAGTTACTAGTTTCCATAGCATTGGCTGGAAAAACACTCTAGAGCCCTATAAAAACTTGGGTTGAGTTACTAGTCTTGTAGACTTGGTTGGACAAACACTCTGGAGCCCTTGGTGGGTTGAATTACTAGTCCTCAAGCCTTGGTTGGACAAACGCTCTGGAGCCTGGGGCAGCTGTGGGTTGAGTTACTAGTCCTAGAGCCTTGGTTGGAACAAATGCTCTAGAGCCTTGGATGGCTAGGATAGAGACTAATCTGATTATGGTTTTGTGATGTCCCACCGTGAGGAGGAATCATTGTTTGATGGGTTAAGGTCAATGGCCTCTGGATGTATGGAATATGTCACATGGATGAATGCCTAAAGAGAGACTTGGCTCAGCCATTCTACAGTTGGGTGGAACATGGAAGTCTCATCTCGGGTTAGGATTTTGCATCATTAATGAAAGGTTATTTCTCCTTGTATTTTTATGAGCATTTTGATGGATTATATGTGTTCTATATGACTGTACTTTCATGAGTATTTTCTGCTGCTATTATGTTGGTTGTGTATGTGTTTTATGACAACAACCATGTGTGGCTCTCATCATGTTTTTACTTGTAATTGAATGATCAATGTATCTATGATCTAATGGATGGAGTGGAAGTTGATGTGTTGAGGCATCAATGGTTCTTAGTGATTCTCAGCTAAGTATGAGACCCCTATGCCTATTATTTGCACCTGTAGATTACATATTAGCGATATGTTTGACGAAATGCTTGTCATGGCTAGTAGCGGTCCAGTCAAGGCTTTGAATGAGTATTTTCTTTAGTACTATCATTTCCATGTTATTTTACTGATCTAAATAGATGGTTTAATTATGGGAAGTGACTTGGGCTATGGGCCTGAAAAAGTGGCCCAAATCCCAGAGTCACTAGCATAGCACTGATAGTTTTGGTCTCTGGTCGCTGGTAGGCAAGCCTGTGAGAGAAACTTTGGGTTTCTGGTAGCACTCATGCCTATAGCATGGGAGCGATTGAGGCTTAAGTTGTCCAAAATTTCAGTGGGACCCCAAGGTAAGTTGTCTAAAGTATTGGATTGGTTCCTGAGGGTCCTGTAGTTGAATATTAATGTTTGTGTGGTGTGTTTCTGTCAGTTCCACTTCCTTAACATGAATTAGGAGGTCAAATCATATCATAGTGGCCTCTCGTCGCATGTTTACCCCGGTTGGCTAGTTTCTTGGGTAGATATGGGCGGAGGGTGTTAGATTGCACATCAAGCCCAAAAATATCTCCTTGAGGATTGGGTCATGTGTGAAGCTGGCACCTCAGTTTTGCAAATATTTCAAGATTCTCGAAAGGATTGTTCCAGTATCCTATCAACTTGCACTGCCTCCGACAATGAAAGTCCATGATGTTTTCTATGTGTCATTGCTTAAGAAGTATGTTAAAGATGTTGATCATGTGATTGAGTGGTATGTATTGCAGGTGGAGCCAAATGGAGAAATCCAACCAGAACCTCAATGTATTTTGTAGAGAAAAATGATCATGCTCTAAAATCGAGAAATCGGGTAGGTTAAAGTGAAATGGAAGCATTTTGGGACCGATGAAGCTACATGGGAGATGGATCAAATGGTCATTATATATCCTTCTCTATTCACTAGTTGAGCGAATGTTTTTGGCATATGTTTTGGTGTGATGTTTTGGTTTATGTATATACGTATATGGAGTAAATACCATTGTGAGCTATGTAATAAAGCTCCAATAAGTGATATGGATGCCATGTTTTTATGTTGTCATGTTGGTTTGCTTTCAGCAGGTTGATCATTGTAAATATCGAATCAAGCTAAGTTATAAAGCTCCATGGGTACTATGATTTGCTTTTTAGTGGCTTTGTTGGTTGTAGGTGTCATTGAACATTGAGGACAGTGTTCCCCCAAGGGGGAGGGTTTTGTAACAACCATGGTCAGAATTTCATGTAATAAAGTTAATAAATGAAATATAATAACCAAGGTCATGGGACACGTATTCCAAACTGAATGTTGGGAAAAAAATCCTAATGTGGGAGTTTATTTGGTTTATTATGGCTAAGGAAATTGGCAAAGGCTTTGGGAAGGAAAAGTGGCATTAATTGGCATTTTATTTATGAAAATGATGGGAAATAGGAGAAAAGGAAGGTGAAGATTTAGAGGTTGTATGTGAGGAGGAAAATGAAGGAAAAAGAATGGAAAAATAATCAAATAGAGCCCTCATTAATAAAAAGGATTTTAAGGATCAATTCACAACCTTTTGTCAGTTTAGTTTTGGAGTTCTCTCTCTATTCTCTCTACTCTATCATACTCTCATACACTTAGATTATTCTTGGAGCATTCTAGCATTCGAGAAAAGAAGGAAAAGGAAGGAAAAGAAAGCAAGAGGAACCAATGATCAAGCAAGGAAGAGTAGGATTCAAGCAGCTACAATGAGATTACTTGCAGGTATCGAGTTGCATGTATGATTTTCGTGCTAGTTTTGGCATGCATGTGTATTTTTGGTTCTCTTATTGTCATTGGCATGGGTCTTTCCAGGTGTGACAATTTCTTTCAGCCTTGCCTTTCCATTTTTGGATAACCATTATGTAATGGGGTTCTATTGTTTTGGTTGAGCTGGATTGTCGAATGACTTCGAAACTAATTGGGGTAGTCTCAAGAGAGAAACACAAGGCCTAGGAATCCCTAGATTGGTGAAGGTGGGATTACAGTAAAGTCAAATTGTGTATGCCCTCATTAGGCCTAGGAATCTTCGACTGGTAAATAGTGGGATATACAGTAAATTCTAGAGGGTGGAGCCTCGTTGGGCCTAGGAATCCTCGAACAGTGAATGGCGCGATATACGGTAAAGCCTAAAGATGGATACAGACAAATTCCTCACTGTTTAGGTGGAGAGATTTGAAGAAATCCATTCTTGTTTACGGCTTAATGATACAATGGGATTGTGGTAAAGATTGATTATATTGATGAGGGTTTCGGGCCTAGGAACCCCTTGGTAGATATACGGTAAAGCCTGAGGAAGCCGTGATTGCTTCTGTTGTGAGTCCCACCTTCATGCTTGGAATATGGCACGGGGGTGATTGGCTGAAACAAAGATTTGGTTCAACTCAATCTATGGGTCGAGTGGTTCGTGTAAGTCCCTGACTTTGTTGGCTTATGCATACATTAATAAGAAATCCTTTTCCTTTGGTATTTCTTGTGTAAATTTACTTGTTAATATGTGGTTTTTATGGCTATTATACTCTTGTTATTATGTTGGTTATATGATGGTTATGAGCATGGGTTATGACAGACTTTGGTAATGGCTGTCATCATGATTTGATTAGTACATGGAATGTGAATAAATATATGACCTAATATACTATAATGTATCTATTGTGATAAGGCATCAATTCTTCTTGACGATTCCAAGGTAAGTATGAGACTCCTATGCTCAGATCTCTGGTTATGACCTATAGATTACATGTTTGTGATATGTTTGACAAAATTATTATTATGGATAGTATGGGTTAGGTCAAGTCCTTGTACCAATGTTTGCATTAGTGGATTTAATTCATTGTTATTTATCATTTCTGGAAGTTTCATGAAGTTTTGGGCAAAGGCTCGAGACGTAGCCCTAAAAAAGTGGCACAAAATCTAGGGTTGTTAGCTCAAAACTAACTGAAAAAGGCCACAATCGCATGCATTCCTTATTGTGGGAGTGACTGGAATGTATCATTCGCATGCATAGCTTGTCATGGGAGTGACTAGGAGTATAGCTCAGCATAATGAAAATTTGTTTCAGGAGTTGGGCACCTAGAAGGGTTGGTTGTCTCCTGAAGGTTCTGTAGCTCCTGAGAAAGGCCAGATTGGTTTGTTTTGTCGGTTCCGCTTCCTTAACTATACATGGGGATTTGAATCACATCATAGTAACTCTTCATCACATGTTTACCCCAGTGGACCAATTAGCTTAGGTAAATGTGGGAGAAGGGTGTTACACTCTCCCTCTCTCACTACTCTCCTTCTCTCTCTCTTCATTCCTTCTCTCCCCTCTCCTTCACTTTATCTCCATCTCTCCCTTGTTACTCCCTCTATCTCTCCACCTCTATCACCCTATGTTTTTGTTATTCCCTCCATACATATCTAGAGTTAACATATATCATGATATATTAATATATATTATAATATATTAAATTTAATATTCTATTAAAAAAAATAAAAAACAAATCAAAACAAATTACAAAAATTCAAAAAATCAAAATCAAAATAAAAAACAAAAATAAAAACAATTTAATATCAATACATATATTATCGCTTGACCCTAATTTAACTCATTATCAAAACCAAGATCGTGACTAGCCTACAACCTATGTCGGGTGCCTAGCCCGCCTTTGCCCTGCTACCTACATTGTGCACCTCGCCTGCCTCTGCCATCGAGTTGGTGATCACTACAAGGGTGTTTCAAAACCAATTGTGTAGAGAGGTGCAATTGATTTGGTTCCACCATCATTGGCAAAGGCAAGAGTTGAAGGAAAAAAACTAGGAGAAAAGGTAGAGACACCACTACCAAAAATAGGCACAAAAACAAGGGTAGAAGCACAGAAAAAGAGAGTGCCTAGATCTATAGTGCGAGGTCCTGAGGAAGAGAAGAATAAGAGGACAGAGACCCATGGAAAATTAGTTGCAAATAAGACAGATTCAACCCCACCAACACATCCAAGGAGAGACAAGGGAACCCCACAATGTCTTCTATAAGTTTAAATTGCCCAGTTTTTTCTGAATTCCCTTTTTATTTTCTAAATTTCCCCCTGGTTACTGACCTCCATGGCTACCTTTAAAACTCTTGTTTTAGGTTTTGGGGATGGAGTTCCCAAGGAAATTTTTTGAGTTGTTTTTAATATCTTTTAGCTAATTTTTTTTATTGATTGGAATTTAGGTTTGGTTAAGAATTAGGGTTGCAATATAATATGAGAAAAAAATAGGGTTTGGATGCCTTGGAATGTCTATATATTGTATTGCACTCTTCTCTCATTGCTAGATTGATGCGTACAATACAACTCCATTATAACTCAATGAACATTAGGAAAAAAACAATATTCATTTCAGTTGGTAAGATAATCAACTAGTAGACTATTTAATTATTAACAACGTTGATGCAAGAATGCAAGGAATTCAAGGTTGCATTTAAATTTTAAAAATTTTCTGCAATAATTTTTGTGGGATAATTTGTTATACAATATCATTTTCATAGCTTAATTTTTTTTTATAATAAAAAATGCTCATACTTGTAATTTCAGTTATATGGTTGGTTGTATTTCACAAATTAACTTTGATTATATGTTTGGTTGTATTTTCCAAGTATATTTATTCTTAGTGGACTAAGTATTTTGAGGATCACACACACACACACACATGTTAATGCAAGTTTCCATAGTTATTTATAATGTTTACTTTAGAAATCCCTTCAACCAAAAATACTCCTAATATAGGTCCCCCATGTGCCCTTTGTGACACAATAGTCCATCCCACCAATTCATTCCACATGTTGCATAAGTTAAAGGGTCTCCTTCATACCCCTTAGGCACCCCCATTTCTCCCCACTCCATCATGTGATGGAACCACCTCATCATTTAATAAGGGTTTAAGAACCAACCACCTATGCTTTATTTCTGTGCAACACAAACATTATACACCTCATTGTCCCATTCTGCCACGATATCAAGATGTGTTGGTCACCCTACATCATGCCTCAATAGTTGCACCACCATTTCCACCAACCTCAGATGTTGATGATGCCCCATCCACCATTTTTTATGTTAACAGCTCTATCAATTAGCATATGGCATGCCCTTGTGTGCTTTATGTTGAAGACACTCATCTCATCTATATGTGTCTTCTACTCATCACAAACCATCGTCATTGCATGCATCAAGTGATATATACCCCTCATCAAGAGCCCAATCCACCTGAGTGTGGATTCTCCTAATACACCAAGTACCTTTACCATATCAAGGGAATACCCCACTCCTAGCATGGTTCCCACCGCACCAGCGCAACCATTGTAGATTCAAACTGCCCCACCACTTGGACCATGACAAGAAATTATTCCACCCCTAGTACTAACAATACACATAAGTAATAAAATCTCTCAGTAAAATGGATCTAATTTTTTTCAGAAACGTGCTGTGCTGAGCCGATCGTCGCCCTACAATTGAGCCTAAGCTTCTCGGCCCTGTGGCCACCTGAAGGATTCCAAGAGGTGCATCACCAGCAAGGAACCCCTGCAATCACACCTTTGACAGGCTAGAACGACTATGCCAGTTGCGATCTGGGGGAGCTCGATCCGACCGAGCTAAGACTTCCCTCATGGAGTCTTCTTTGCCCTCCCCTGCCAAAGCCGAGGCCTTTGCTAATTTGCTGAATTCTTTGCCAAAAAAGAAAACATCAGAGGTTTCGAAATTTGTGAAATGCCTGGATGATATCCCAGAGATCTCGCTACCTCCTGAGAAACCGATCCAGGTTTCCCTTTCCTTGTCTGAGCGTGCCTTGGTGGGATAGTTCACTGGTCTCTGGCCCTCCCCCAGATCCACTGAAAGTTGGGTCGCAAGGAACTGGGCGTCGTTGATATCGGGCAAGGTCACTTCATACTTTCTAGGGAAGGGTTTCTTCCTGTTCGAATTTTCTGAAAAGGAAGATAAGGATCTGACCTTCCGAAATGGGCCTATTTCATGGGCCCCCAGGGACTGTATCTCAATAAGTGGATGCCAGACTTTGATCCAGCAGTTGACGTGCCCACTGCCGTCCCTGTGTGGGTTAGATTACCTAATCTGCCAATGCACTGTTGGAACTAGGAATCCCTCAAGCACATCGGGAATACCCTGGGTAAATTCATTGAGCGAGCAAACAACAAAGATCAATATGACTGTGCGAGAATTTGTGTTGAAGTCGATCTCGAGGTTGGTCTACCTGAGGCAATAAAGATCAGAGTTGGAAGTTGGACGCACGTTCAAAAACTGGATTATGAACAACTACCGTTCAAGTGCAGGAAGTGCCAGGTTTATGGCCATTTCGCTAGAGGATGCCCAAAAAATACTGAAGCAGAGAAAGGCAAAGAGGACGGGTGGACGCAGGTTAAAAGGAAAAAAAGCAAAGCCCCAAGAACAAGAAATGTCAACGGGAAAGCTCTCCAAACAGGTTCAGGGCTTCAAAACCCACATATGGAAGAGCAAGGAAACAAATTAATACAGCTAAGTTCAGCAACAAAGGAATTCCATGATCTGGAGACACAAAAGAAAGAATCGGTCCAAAAAGAGCCCCCCAAGGGACCAAAGCAAACAGAGAGTAAAGCAAACAGAATGGAAGATACACCCTCAGAAGAGGCTGAGGAAGTACAAGGCTCAGAGGACTCAGAAGAAGAAGGTGAGATAGGTGAATCACAAACCTCGGCCAGAAGATCTTTGAGGGGCCGAAAATCAGCCCATGAGAAAAGAGAGCAGGAGACATACAAAGACAAACTGCAAGGAAGCCAACCCACCCTCGAGAAAATCCTGGCTAAAACTCTGAAGATGAATAGAAACCCGCCCCAGAGCTCTAAAGGAGCTCTCCATTCCAAAAATAAGTGATGAGGATCGTCTCCTGGAACTGTAGGGGTATGGGGAGCAAAATCAAAGAAGAAGCTATCAAAAGTATGATAAGATCTGAATATCCTGACATATTCCGCATCCAGGAGACTAAAATGGAGGACAAGGCCTTCCTCCTTATTTGCAAAAAACTGTGGAAAATAAGTGAAGGGCAAGCTGTCTCAGCCAAGGGTGCCTCAGGAGGCCTGGGTACTCTTTGGAATGCAAGCAAGTTCACAAGGGTGAAAGAGATCGCCAACACCCATTGGTTGTTCTTAAAATTGAAGCACGTTGAATCAGATGAGACTCTTTGTCTCTTTAATGTGTATGCCCCTGTCAGTGCAGGAGAAAAAAAAGAATTGTTGGGATTCTATTAGAGAGCTGGCAGACTCTGAAGATTTAGCAAATATCATCATCGCTGGAGATCTAAATGTCACTTTAACTATGGCTGAAAAACGCGGAGGGAGCATAGTAAGGGATCCAGCGCGAGAATGGGTTGAGGATCTACTCCAGGATTGGGACATGATCGACATCAAACCATCGTCAGGAAAATACACCTGGTACAACAAAAGGCTCGGTCTAGGCCACATCGCTGCAAGGTTAGACAGATTTCTTGTTCAAAGCTCTTTTCTTCTTCTTGGTCTAGATTCTAGAATGCATATTCTACCCTGTAGTGTCTCTGATCACAGGCCCATTGTTACACTAAAATTTGTCACCATGACTATCTGCAGTTAATATGGCTCCATCAATAGTCATATTATCCTCCTTGTCAAGCCTTATACCTCTGCTCTCCATGTCAAACTTCAAAAAAGAGAGAAAGTCATTAAAAATCATGTTTATCTCTGGGTACGCAGGTTCTCTCTACCTTGCCTGCGTGTACGCATCCCAAGCTCATTGTACCTGCGTACTTGTACGCTCTGTAAGTCAAGGGATGGGTGCATACCCCTGTAAAGGTCAAAAGGCACGAGTTTCATCTTAAAAAAGTTACTTGTGGTCATTTCTAGAGCATTCTAGAAGATTGTTTGACGTGTATTGAGCGCCTCCAGATGGTTCATGCATCCCTATGAAAGAGGAACTTATCCCATCAAGAGAGGAGCTACCCCATCCAAAAGAGGGGAGTATCCCATTGATGTTGGACCTGACTAACTTCCTCTAGAATACTATAAATACAGGCATTGGGCCAGAGGAGGGGAGGTTGAAAGCTGAACATTCCAAAGGGTAGATGCTGCTGGAATTAGGACTTCCTTGTAGAAGCTTGTGAGGAGAGACTCCTATCCTTTCTTGTTTCATTTGGAAGTGGGTGAGCTTATCAAAGTAAAGGAAAACTCTTGCTGGACCCTGGGAGGAACTTGCACAACACCAAGGCTCAGGTTGTAATGGTTTCTTTTGTTTCCTATTAATACAAATAAGTCCATTCTTCTCAACAATTTGTTATTAATGAGTTGTTTCATATACTCCTTGGTCTATATGTTGAATATGTTTTATTTTATGGGATATTCAGGTGCTATGTAATCGTTTGATTGTTAGTGAATGCAGGTTTCGAAGTGAAGGAGGAGCTCATCTGTATCAACGAGGCTAGACTACTAAAACAGCGTTGGACTACAGGTAGGATCTAAAACACTTGGTTTCTCGTGTGATAAATGCATGTTTAGAGAAGGATTGCTCTTAATTGTCTTGTTTGTCACTAGAAAGTCTTAGGCTTCTAGGGAGGTTGGTTTTGCTCGCAAGATTAACTCTTTCCGCATGACAAATTGGAGACTCCACTGGGGACTCCATCGATGTGATTGATTTTTCCTTTGAGTGACACTTTGATCTGAAAAGAGTCATTTCTTTTTTGGTTTCTGATTGTTTGACTGTGTATTTGGGTGGGCTAGTTTAGAGTTAAGTTAGAATTTAGTTTTTCTTAATTTTCCAGTAGTACGCAGCCTCTGAGTTAGGCACAGTGCGTACCTGTACGCACTGTAGCTTTGTACACAGAGCGTGCACGCACCTGTGAAAACAGGTTGCCTGCGTACCCTATCAAAATTGAGAATTTCCATTTTGTCCATTTTTTCCTTTAGATTTTGTCTTTCATTAGTTTTTACTGCCCAGATCCACTGGTTATTTGTCAGAGATCTTCACCTGAACTTGTTTCGTTAGCGTCGAGAGTTTTAGTGAAATTCATAGAAGTTCTCGCCTTAGGGTTTTGATTTTTGCATTGGTCCTGTAGTGACTTTGACTTTAGAAGTTGTGAAACCTTGGATCTCTCTGGTTTTGTCAGTCTTCTTAGGA
>APFE031674989.1:15177-38830 GCA_000404065.3 Pinus taeda
TTGTGACCCCTTAGACTCCTATATATGGAAAGGAGGTTTTGTCATTTGAAGCATCTAAGAATTGTTCATTTGTGTAATGTAAAGGAGGTTTCCCCCTCGAAGAGGCTTATTTCTAAGGCATTGATCTATCTTTTCTATCTTTTGTGAGCTAGTTTCATAACAGGACGAGAGCGTATAGAAATGTTGTGTTGAATATTCTAGATTATTTTAGTGAACATAGTTTTTCTGCGGTTTCAAGAGAACAAAACATTTTACCTAATGGTTTGGCTACTTTGGAAAGTACTTGTAAATTACCATTTCATGCTACTCGTCCATATATTGTCGAAGTGAAAAATAGACTTACTGTACCTGATAACATTATATACTGGCAGGTTTTTGGAGATGATTCTCAGATTCAAAAAAGTTTGCAGTCTAAAGATGACTTTGAAGATGCTAATATAGATATAGAATTTTGATGTAGAAGATATTGTACATACTAGTGTGAATAAATTAGAATTTCATGAAATAGATGAAGAAAAACAAGAAACATATATTTTACAACTGAAAGATAATATCCTAACTAGAGGGCTTGTTCCATTAGAATATTTCTTTGATTTCAATGATGTAGTTAAGAAGCCCAAAATTGAACCCAATGGGGCTTGCATTGAGGAACATAATGCTAGGACTAGAATTCAACCCAAATTGATCAAACTGTCCAAATCCTTAATCCCCACTGAAAAGCTGAAGTACATTAAATTGTTCAAAGAGTTCATTGATGTTTTCTCCTGGAGTTTTGAGGACCTAAAATCCTATGACACCAATATCATACAGCACAAAATTCCCTTGAAAGAAGATATTAAACCATTTAAACAAAAAATTAGGAGGATTAATCCAATGCTTATGCCTCTAGTTGAAAAAGAGGTAAAAAGAATTTATGATGCAAAAATCATAGTAACTTTGAGATATTCCAAATCGGTATCCAATTTGGTTCCAACTCGAAAGAATACTGGTGAGATTCGGCTCTACATTGATTTCCAGAATTTAAATAAAGCCTCTCTAAAAGGCAATTACCCTCTGCCCAAGATGGACCACATCCTATAGAAGGTGGTTGGATCCAACATGATTTCCTTATTCGACATATTTTCTATTTATAACCAAGTCTTAGTTCACCCAAACAATTAAGAGAAGACAATGTTTACTACAGCTTGGGGCACTTTCATGTATGTGAAAATGCCTTTTGGTCTAATGAATGCTAGAGAAACTTTTCAAAGAGCCATGGATTTTACTTTTGCTGATGAAATGGGTCATTTCATAGTTATATATCTCTATGACATCATTGTTTTTTGGAAAAAACATGAAGACCACTTAAATCACCTAAGAAGAGTTTTTGAAATGTTTCAAAAATTTGGCATTTCCCTGAAGCACAAGAAAAAATTATTGAATACGCAAGAAGGAAAATTTTTGGGGCACATAATTTTGAAAGGAGTCAAGGTAGATCCTAGCAAAATTTAAGCTATAATCAAAACTAATCCCCCAAGGAATATAAGGAAGTTCAATATTTTATTGGATAGCTAAATTTTCTAAGGAGATTCATTCCAAATTTAGCTGAAATTTTAAATAATATAACCAACATGCTAAAAAAAGATATTGAGGTGAAATGGAGCATGGAAGCTAGACAATCATTTAATAATGTAAAACAGGCTTTAACTTAGGCACATGTGTTAATTAGTTGAGATTTTAATAATGATTTCCTACGTTTTTTCATTTGCTTCTAAGCACACCATCGCTGCAGTTATCCTCCAAAATAACAGTGAGGGCCATGAACATCCTATTGCTTTCTTTAGCAAAGATTTGAGAGTTGCAACATTTAAATATGACATTATGGAAAAACGAACTTTTTCCCTAGTAAATGCCATAAAATATTTTAAGTTGTATAATCTTCATTCACACATCGTTTTTTTTGTTCCAAGCGCAGAAGTAAAAGATGTACTGACTCAAAACGATCCCGATGGGAAAAGGGGTAAGTGGATTGTTGTTATATTAGAATATGATATTAAAATCTAACCCACTAAACTCATCAAAGGTCACGGGATAGCAAAATTAATGGTAGAATCTAACTTACATGCTTTAAATATAAATTTTCTGGCAATATTTAATGAACTAGATAAGATGGTGACTCCACTGGAAGAAGAATATTTTTCTACCTCTCCCTGGTGTGCAAACATTATTTATGTTCTACATAATTTACAAGCTCCTCCTGGTTTAACAAAAACAAAGGCTAGATTTATTAAACTTAAGATTATTAATTTTTGTATTTTGCATGAAAATTTGTATTGGAAAGATGTTGGTGTTTTACTAAACTATTTGTTGAAAAATGAATCAGATAAAGTCATGCAAGAGTTCCATGAAGGAGAATGTGGTGGACACCTATACTAGAAGACTACTGCAAATAAGATTCTGACGACAGGCTTTTACTGTCCCACCGTGTTTTATGATATCCAAAAGAATGTTACTTCATGCCACAAATACCAGATATTCGAAGGTAAAAAAAAATGTTTCCTTTACCCTTGAGGCTATATCTACTAAAACCTCTTTCAAAAAATGGGGCCTTAACTTCATAGGAAAAATGCACCCTACCTCATCTCCCCAACAAAAGTTAGTCCTAACGGCCACCGATTTCTTTACAAGATGGATAGAAGCCACACCTACCAGAAGTTCTTCCAATGTTGTCATCATAAAATTCCTGCAAAACAATACTCTTGCAAGATTTGTATGCCATAGGAAAATTATTACTAACAATGTTGTAGCTTTCAAGTAAAAAAGGATGTTAGATTTTTGCAACGAATATAAGATAACATTGGGACATTCTACAACCTATTACCCTCAGGGAAATGGACTAGCAAAATCTTCCAATGAAAGCTTAGTTAACATTATTAAAAGGTTATTGTAGGAAAATAAAAAATAATGGTACAAAAAGCTAGTTAATGCATTGTGGGCAGACAAGCTTACTACCAAAACGTCAATAGGCATGTCTCCATATCAGCTAGTTTATGGGATAGATGTTGTTTTTCCAAATTCTTTGGGAATTTCTGTTTTAAAGATGATGCAAGAATTGGAGGAGTAACCAAATGATTTACATAAGAGAATAAACTAGAGAATTCACTTGCATCAGACCAGAGAAGTAGCTCATAATAGAACTTAGCTGATCTAAGATAGCATCAAGAAGACATTAGACTGAAGGACTAAAGTTGCTAACTTTCAGATCAGAAATCATGTTCTAGAATGGGATTCCAAAAGGGAAGAAAAAGGAAAGCATGGTAAGTTTTACAACTTGTGGATGAGACCTTACATTATTGATTCTTATCGAGGTAACAATGCATTCTTTCTGAAGAACACTGACGGAACAAAATTACCTGGAGGACCTATCAATGGTAGGATGATAAAGAATTATGTTTTTTAGGACTAAGAAAGTGTTTTTATCACACCCATTATAGATACCATTTACCTTTGTACTGTCATGAATAGGTAGCTTATCTCTAAAAGGTGAAGCACATGGAGAAGGCCCCTAGCTTTGAGGCATTTTTCCACCATAACAACAGAAAACAAAAAATTAAAAAAAAATCCTATGCAGTCAATATTGGAGATGAGGATTCAATGCTATTAGTCTAATATGTTCCTGACACTTCACCAGGAAGTGTCATCCCCAGCTGGAGCCACTGTTAGGGTCCTATAATCTATAGGATGAAATGATCATTGAATAATTGCTTTCAGTATTTCAGATTGTAAATAATATTTCTTTCTGCAAGTGATTTTCAAGAAAAAAATATAGAAAAATGAAAAGAGGGAATAAATGCAAAAAATACAAGAAAATGAAAAATAAAAGAAATGATAAATGAACCCCACAAAAAAAATTGAATAAGAGTGAAAATGATGTTAGTTTAAGTGCCACTACTAGCTTTCTAGCTTTGTAAAGAATAAATTCATGAAATTGTGTGCAACTTATTTAAATGCCACAATCCCTTTATGCTTGAAACATACAATTTAATCATTTCAAGATGGTGTCAATTTATGTTAATTAGATTAGAGTGAATAACTTAGCCAAACAATGTAATATTTGCTAAGATTAGATAAGTAGAATAGGTGAATAAAGCTAATCCAATAGCTTAATATGGATTAATGCAGTTGATTATATTAGTTTATTGAGTTGAAATAACCATTCTTAGTCTGTTAAAAATGAAAAAAATAGATGGGGTTTATAATTTTAAATGCACCCTTATTTGTTTTAAAAAGAATTAGAATAGGAAAATAATGGTTTTGTGATCTAAATGGCTAATTTGTTCATTGTCCAAAGTATTGGACTTTGGTGTCATAATGCATATGCTTGAAATATGTTGTGGGGCTAGCCGGTGTTAAACCCCACCCATTCCACGATCCCTGATCATCCATCCACACGCCTACAATGGCCAATGAGCATTTCCAGACCCCCCAAAGTCATAATGTTTAATGACTAAGGGGGTAGGGGGTGGGATCTGAAAAGTAGTTTCATGCACCACTACATGTCAACACCATAGGATTTCGGACCCCCCCCTCGCCCTGCTTACCAGATACCACCTACCCACCCTCCCGAAAGTGGTTTTTCATCCCGCTGCAACCTACCTTCTCACCAACTATCACCTCCACGTCTTGTCTTAGATACCATTACCATCATAGCACGTGTCCCTCCTTCTCTCACTCCCACCAATTGTCCTGTGCCAATTACCCATCTATCCTCAACTACCATGTTTGTGACTATTGCACCCACAATTATGGTTCTTTCATTCACCTATGACATTAAAGAAATCAATGCAGTACCACAATCGTTAATCCAACGATTAAGCATCATCCATGGCTAATAAAAATTTAATTTTCATCTGTGATTACACCTTTCTTTCTTTTCCTTATGAATATTTCTCTAGCCCCTGTTGTGCTCTGATCTCATAGCAACATTCACGTTGCTCATCTCTGATAAATGTACATAGGTACTATCACTGAAAGTTCCCACCAACTCTTGAAACTTATTGCGAATATCTTCTATCAAAATTATTCCCCTATCCATTATGCTACTATAATGGAACCCAATGTCGCCCCTGTAGTGAATCTTATTCTCACTCCCCCTATGGACATAGACCAGATTATGCTCGCTGACAGAGACTACAAGATAACCGAAACATAGAGTGAATTCGACCTCTTCGAATTACAATGTTGGTTCCAGGATAATTACCTTGATCAATCTGATGAAATAACCTCTAGAATACCAAACTTTCTCTGTTTGTTTTCTCCAAGTCCATTCATTTTCCTGAGTTATTTTTAAAATTTCAAGCCTCTTACGTTTCATGTAAGAGGGCTATTATTTCTCCAAATGGTGAAATTTTCTTCACCATTACATCTGATAGCACAAATAGAATGTTGCAGTTCCCTCATAGTGATTACCTTTCCCCTCTTTTCCTTGAAGCTCTCCAAGAAATTTATCAGAAATTAACCTTCCCCTAGAGAGCTAGAATTTTTTAAGTTTTCCTCCATGAACACTCTCAACTCTCTAAGAAAAATCTCCCTTATCCCTCTTCTATGTTCCCTCAAAGGACGAGACAAATTATTTTTGTGTTGTCATCCATTCTTGGTTACTATTTAGATGAATGGGTAGATGAGCCTATTCTAAGCTTTATATCCACCTTTTCTTAAGAAGAAGGACTACCAGTCACCTTTAACTATGGTCACTTCTTAGAAAATGTAATTGATGAACAATTCCTTCAGTTTCTAACTGAAGGAATCTTCAAATATTCTTCTATTCTCATGTACATGTTCATTTTATTTCAAATAGATAAGTTTCCCTTTGCAGTGGGGAATCTTGATCAACAAGGTGAATTGTAGTATATTGTCTTCTGGACTTACTTAATCACAATACAATCACAAGAATTCAGCTTCAGAGACTTCATCGATCAGTTTGTGTATCCAACAACTTGTTTGTTGAGTGGCCAGTAGATTCCAAGGATAAGTGAGAACATTTAGAAGGTTTTACAACTCAGTGAACACGTGAAAAGAGGTGATCGGTACCTTTACCAGTCATTCACAGAAATTAGATTGTATGGTTTAGAGTTTCCACCATATAAGTTGCCTAAGTATCTGCCAATGAGAATTTTTGCCTTGGAATACATCAGGGAGATAATTCACTCTGACAACATTCATTTCTTGGTAGCCAAGAAGAAATCTCACTTCCAAATCAAAACATAGATAGGACTTTTCATCTCCAACAGTAGAACAACAATAGAGGAAGCAAACCTCCTACTCAAACAAATTAATTTCCCTCTCAATTTCACTTCATTCTATGACCCCTTTGGGGTAATTTACAAGTTAAGAGTGGAAAAAAAAAAGCTAAACCCTATGTGCATACTCAGAGGCTAGAAATAGAGAGGTATATGAACCAGCACACTTGGGCAAAGAATACATTGTAGGAGGCCGAGGAACAAGTACTTTCCAGGATAGCTTCAGCGATTCGCATATGCATAGAAAAGATAGACGAGAGATTTAGAGAGGATGATTATCCATTAGTTACAGAAGTCTCATCCAAAGAGTTCAAAATATATGCAAAGAAGATTAAAATAGGCTCTAAAATAGAGTTCCCACCATTGGAGGACACACCAAGGACTATTGTACTCTCGGGTCTTCAAACTTTTAAGTTGTATAGTGGTACCACAAAGTCCCATCATCCTCAGCTACTAAAGAGATTCTAGCTACTATACCTTAGACACTTGAGTCATCTACAGAAAAGAGTTAGTTGGATATTTTTCAATGATATAAAGAGATTAAGAAGAGGAATGCATACATTAATGATAATATACCTACTCAATTCAGGAAGCAATCTTCCTCCATCTAGCATAGGCTTATTTCAGCATATGATACAGAGACAGGAAGGACGCATATGGAATTCTTGTAGCCCCGGGCATCAACCAAAGTCACTAGCAAATTTCAAACAAACTACTTTTGAATTTGAGTCAAAGGATGTCCATCCTTTAGATCAAATATATATGGATGGGTAGGCTAGAAAAATGGTATACTCTACTTTAAAATGAACTACTACCATTGCTTCCAAACTACAACTTACTTTGAATAATGTGCACTCTCAGCTTAAATTGGAGAAAGTGTCCTCACTTGTCAAAGATACTAGAATAAAATACTTGGAGGAAACGGTGACCAAAGCAGGCTTTGATCCAAACAATTCAAAATCCATGGAGGAGATAATAAAGAAGAAAAATGTTTACATAGCATCCCTAAAAAGGAAATTAAAGTTGCCTGTAATAGAAGATCCCCAAGGCAAGGAACTTGGAGAGAAAGAACTACAAAAAAAATAGATGTTCAATATTCTAGTGGAAGAAAGTGCATATATCAAAGAAATGGAAGTAGAGATGGACAAGATGATACAAGAAAAGGAAAAGAGTTCACAACTTGTAGTGGTTCCTCTTGATGTAGTTCCTAATGCGTCTCTACTTCAAACATGTGTCCTAAAGCAGCCATGACAACAACAACATCATATTCTACTGTGATTCCCACATCAATTGCAGATGACTTAGTTAAGTTCGTTGAATCCATGGAAAACATGTCTATATAGGGAGAAGAGCTAAAGAAGCTGAGGCAGGAGGTGAGAGTCCTACAAGAACATCATATAAGATTTAAAAATTCCTTCCCGACAGAAACAAAGAAATGCCAAACATTGTCCCAAAGATCATAGAAGATGGATAAAGATTGTTCCATGGGAAATACATTTTCACAGGTAAAAGAGAATATCTGGAAAAGGATCAATGAAGACATGGAAGACATTTGGCCTTCAATCCAAATTATTTTTGAGAAATGGGAGCTGATTGAATGGTCCAATGAAGCCATCAAGCAGGTAAGAAAGCAATTAACAGATAAACCCAGTGAAGCCATTGACCTCATCAAATTTATTAACTCTGAGAACAATTAGGAATTGGAAGAGTTGGAAATTGAAGACAGAATATAAATAATTTTGGAAGTCAGGAAAGTGTTGACTGAAAGAAATCTAATGAGACAGCTTGAAGAGAAGGGTCAAATTATGAACACTGGTATACTAAAATTGTTCACCAATCCAAAGCCCCTCTATGAGAAAGGACTTCCAAACTTGTTAGTTATTAATGATAAGCTCGATACGTGGTTGGATTATAATGAGAAAATTACAACGAAGGCAAGATACAATTCAAAGGTTACAACTGGAAGATTCAGTATGATAGGAAAGGCATTCATGGATGCTTTGGCATACAATCTCGACATTCAGTATACAATTAAAAGTATATTCATCACCAGGCCAAAATTTTCCAAATATACTGATGTCGACGAAGTGTACAAAAATTTGAAGAAGATGAATATCCCAAGTGAACAACATTGGGATAAAATTTGTGAGTTATTGGAGTAAGAAGTAGTTTCGAGGGTACAACTCAGCATTACAGCACATGCAAAATTTGAGCGCCAAATAGCTAGCTATTCCACCAATTCAGTGCCACCACTTCAGATTGTTCCAATTTCTTAATATCATTGTAATAAGCTAGATTGATTCGATTTTATTATTTTTAGATACATCATAGTCATTTTGACAGAATATTTTTTTGTAAATTAATTATAAATACTTCAGCTTCAGAAATATCAAGGGTTGGTTTTTGTACGAATAACACTATTGTATATTGTTGAAGCCTCAGCGAATTTACGAGTAATACATAAGCTCTTTCACAGGATTCTTGTGTCAATTTTTTGGTGAAGTGCATCTATCATCTTATGTGTTTATATTTATCTATTTATAGCACATATTTGTTTTCAAATTTGAATTATTCAATAGATAAGTAAAGGGCAGAATTTGTTTAAATCTACACTCTGCACCTCACTACAAATAATTTCATTTTTTTTTTCTAATATTTAAATATAGAATTCAGGTAACAATGATATATATTTGATGTGAACCTTAAGTATGTTCTTCTTCTCCATTTCACAAACCTTAAAGAATCCATTCGTTTTGGGTACCATGCCCTGTGAGATCTATCTGTAGACACTGCAGTCAATCTATATTTTATGTAGCGGACTCCATATCCCAATGTGTAATCTAGTTATCAATCAATCATTCAAATACAAATAGAACTCCAAACTTCAAAGGTAGCCTAATATCCCCTACAACAAAGTTAAATCTTAAAGAGAGAGCCCTCTCTGAAGCTGGTAGGGCCAGATCCCAACTTCGAAAATTGGGTTGTGTTTACCTTGGTGATTTTCTTCTGCAAACCTAGAAAATTAGTGAGTGTTAACAGAGCCATGACTAAATCATCAACTCATTCAAGAAAAATTGGTCACTCTCCTCTTTCACTGTTACAAATTTCTTTGGCCACTTCTTCAATGTAAGCTTTTGAAGGTACATAACAAGAATCCACATTAACACACATTTGGCTTCCTAGAAGAATATGCCTTACTAGATTATGCATATCAGATGATTGTTGTATATCACCCTTGTTGTTGATCAAGTATAAATTAGAACAAACTCCATGTCATATTATTTGAATTAGAACACTCTTGTGTATCACCCCAGTTGTTATCATTTTGTATCATCCCAAGGTTGTTGATAACCTAGAAATTAGAACAAATTCCAACACAGAAGCTCATAAGACAATTAAAAGTCTCTATAGGTCTCAACATAATGTTTTTAAATAAAAATCATCTTACACAAGACATTCTAAAGTATAACTTACCTTATGACAAGAAAAGGATGTTCACAATTGGAACACCTTCAAAATAAATTCCATAATAGATGCATAACTATGAAGAAATTTGCCTTGTTCAAAAAACTAGTTAAACTGAACCTATAAATAGTAATAAACACCATAGATTTTTTAAGTCAAAGAAAAATCACAACAAAAAGTTGAATCAAAACTATTATGATATTTCCTTTCTATGGATCATATAAGTGCTTGCTTCAGATATTCTATACAAAGTCTTATAAAACTCATTCTTAGCTTTAGTAAACTCACACTCAATCACTAGTACATTGGTAGGAGTAAGAACAATAATGGTTTTTAATATCCATGAACAAATATTAGAAATCACTCAAAGGGATTGAATATAAAAACCCAGATGAAAGCCCCAGTTGAAATCACTCAAAGGGACTAGATATCCGATGAGTGTTTTGTATCACCCCATTTGTTGATAAAGTATAAATTAGAATAAATTCCATGCCATCTTATTTGAATTAGAACATTTTTGTGTATCACCCTAACTGTTATAATTACAAGAATGGGTAGTTGTTGTGTATCCAGTATCCACTTGTACACTAGTAGGAGCAAGAACAAGAAGGGTTTTGAATATTCGTGGACAAATATTAGAATTGAGTCAAAGGGACTAGAGATTAAAAGCTAGATGAAAGCTCCAGTTGAAATCACTCAAATTGACTGGATATTAGATGATTGTTATGTATGACCCTAGTTGTTGATAAAGTAGCAATTAGGACAAATCCCACACCATATTATTCAAATTAGAACATTTTTGTGTATCACCCCATGTGTTATCATTGTGTATCACCCTAGTTGTTAATAACTTAGCAAATACAATAAACTCCAACATATAATTGCACATAAGACAATTTAAAAAACTCTTAATCTTTGGGGCTCAACATAATATTTTTTCAATAAAAATCATTTTACAAAGGACATTCTAAAGTAGAACCTACCTCATGACAAGAAAAGGATGTTCACAATTGGCATAATCTCATAGGAAATTCCATAATATATGCATAATTGTGAAGAGGACTGGACATCAACCTTAAAAGAAATTTTGAATATTCGTCAACAAATATTAGAAATCACCCAAAGGGACTAGACATTAAAAGCCAGATGACAGGCCAATTCTACATTCCTACCTTCCCTCTTTGCAGTATTGTCTTTTGTCCTTCGCAATATCAAGGGCCTCAAGTTAGCTTGAACTAATTTCGAGCCACGTTCATCACCTTCCTCGAAAGGTTTTTGAATTAGTTTATACTACATGGACACCACAATGTATAGTATTAAAACTATGACATCTTATTATAATCTATAAAATTGAAGCTCTTAGATGAAATCAAAATTTTACAATGGTAAATGAAAAAGCATGTACGTTTCAGTTTTTCTAAACAACACAACTCCTTAATGCATTTTAGCAATGGTGCATTTTCATTCCTTATTACAGATTTGCAAAACCCTGGCTACAAAAGTAATGTACTAAACAAGATGGTGATAGTGAATTAACATTTTGTAGCAACCTTTTGTAATAGCTCGATTCTAGGTGGAAATATTAATTTTGATTGTGGGTAAACAAAGCTTCAATAAGTGTATGTATTAAAGTACAAGGTATGACAAAACATGGTGCTAAAGTATATCTAAGAGAAAAAATTATTGCAATACCATTATCAGCCTAAGTGTGCAGGAACCAATTAATTTCCTATGAGATGACAATAAATATTTATTATAAGACAAAATTACTATTCATTTGAAAATGTAACTTTCCATACAACTCAACATTTCCCAAGTGTTTGTATGGAACAAAAATAATTTGAAAAAACACCACTCACCAAGCCCATTTCCATAGTTTCAATTTATCATCTATGCATTTTTCATCACATTTAATAAATGCATTGCTTATATCCTCCATGCAAGTCAATAAAAACTATTACATACTTATAGTTTCAAAAATTGTCCACTTGTTTTCTTCATCAACGCGCTCAATGTAAAATGGCAATTGACAACAACCTCACAAGTCACAATCATTTTATGAATTTTATATCTTATTCACTCGAGTCAAGCTAGGAATTAAAAATTCCTTGCACAAACCAACTCTTGGTATCATCAAATTGTAAACCTCTATAACCTGACAATTATCTAAAGTGTTGAAAATTGATCACCAAAACTTTGGATCATAAAATTGTAAACCTCTATAACCTGACAATTATTTAAAGTGCTGGAAATTGATCACCATTCCACTTACAACCCATGAGAATGGAATATCTCTTGTAACATCTCATTGGTTATGTCAATTGGGTTGAAAGTTTAGAAGTCAGATGAGTATACAACTAAACTGTCATTTGCAGCAATAAGTGGCATCTCACAATGAGTTCTCTTACAACGAATCCATTTTATGAATTAGAAATTAAACATAAATTGACTTCTAATTGATGTTATTATGTACAATAATGAAGGCCAATAATTATAAATGTGTCAAGGAAACCTACAATTTTAGTGCCTCTATTTCTTCTGAAAAATGTTTTCCCATCTTACACAGAAATCAAAGCCATTTAAATGAAATTTTAAATTTGGATGAGCACTTGTGATTCCTCCATTAACACCCAAAACATATCATCTACCTACATTCATATAGGTCCAAAAATGCCGACCCCAAATACGTCAAGCTAAAATTTCACCTAAAACAGTAGACCATGGAGTTATTAGTTGTTTTCAATCTTGATGAGAATTCAACATTTTAGCTTCATATGTTCCCATGTGACACCATATCCCCCCTCCATTTCAATCAAATTTTCATTCATTTCCATGTCTTCAAGGAGTTTAAAACCTTGAACAATTCAAGTTATTTCTACTCTATTTCTACCATATATTGGATCAGAAATGTAGTCCAATTTTATGAGGCCCATAACAATATTGACATTATTTAATCTTGAAATAGATTTTGAAAAACCTCATTTCTCTAGAAATAAGAAATGAACTCTTTAAGTCAACAACCAATGCAATTTGTAGCAAGGAAACTAGACAAGAAGATTCACTAGTTTTCATTAGAAAACCTGGTAACATTATATTTAATTTATTCTCAATTCCTAGTTCGAGGACAAAACAAGTCTTTGAGATGTCACATATAAGAAAATAACATGAAGAAAATGAAAATTTTCAATAAATGAAAGAAAATAGATAAGTTTTTTCATGTCACGAGTCCATTGGTGATAACCCAGTCCCAAAAAGAATATCAAATCTGACATTCACTCCATAACAAATATAAGCCAGGTAGTAGGAGTCCACTCCAGAGACAAATCCAACCCAAAAACTTAAAAGCCAAAAAAAATAATTTGTGAGCACTGAAAATGGCACTAATGACACCACAAAAGGTGTCCAAGCAAGTAAGATTCATCTTCAAAATAGTTATTAACCTCTTTGAACCATCTAAAATCATAATAATATTGATATACCTTGCAATGAAAGTTTCCTCCATAAAGTAACCGAAGGCATCAACAATCAATCAATATAAAAAGGCACTAAAGGATGGCCCTATTGAATCAACTAATGTAACACTACCCACATGGATAAGGCTTTGTGACAAAAACTAAGGCCAAGGCATCGGTGAAAAGATCACTCATTATACCCACACACTGTGAATCAGAACCTAAGCACATCAACCTATCTTAAATATGAAATAATAATAAAATCAATCATAGGATCTTTAAAGTCAACCTTCAACTTAAGGAATTGTTTCCTGATCTCTCTAGCCCACTCCATTTGCTCCCAAATTGAAACCGCAATATCAAGGATTAATACCCCCTCAACAAACCTAGTACGCTTTGGTTGCATTACATACTTGGGAACTGACCAGATCCTCAAAGCCACAACCTTTGTCACAATTCTATAAGAAGTGGTAAGAAAAGTAATAGGTTTCCAACCATCTATAAAGTATCTCATTGCATTTTGATTAATAGGCTTCATGAATCCATAATTGATACTTGAAAAACTCAAAGAGGAATCTAGAAGAAAAAAATTTCTATATCTAGACAACAAATATGATCCCCAATAACGTCCCACATGAACTTATAGACTTAATAAGGAAAACCATTACATCCTGAGGAATTTTCATTTTTCATTGAAGTAAAGGAAGCACATAAATCATCTGTCATAATATCCTGATCCAACATATCATTTTTCCCACCAGTTACCCTACAAAGGATAATCATGTAGCAAGCATCTTGTGCAACACTCACACTATTTTTCAAAGCAAAAAGACAAATATAGAAAAGGGATACCATAGCTATAGATGTATAATATATGATGTCCACAGACAAAAATCAACCTCCACACCTATCTCCTTCACACTCGAACATGTTCAGTTCCAACCTAAAGATGCATTAATTTGTCAACAAAGAATAAACCATCTAATTCCACTCTTATCCTTGCTCAAATCTAAGGACAGGGGCATACACAACAAAAATGTATCACATGGTCCTAAATCAAGAGAATGAGCACAAAAAACATGCCTACCTAATCCAAAACAAAATAAATCACATGTTTCTGCAAAGATAAATAAATACAAAGAACTATGCCTCCACTCCCTTGGAAAATCTCAAAATTCTTAAAATGGCCCATTCCAAAAGTAGGTCATTTGGCTCTGAAGCTCAAAACCAAATCACCATAGGTTAAAAACACAAGTATATGTCAAAAGGTTCACAAGGAATATCATCTATGAATGTTTTCAAGAATCCCTTGGATTTCCCCATGAGATTTTCCTTGGAAAAAAATAATACACTCATGGTGTGACATTGAGAGTTTGAAGCATGAGACTATAGAAAAAATGTATAGTAAGTTTTTTGTTTTAGTAAATTCATGTAAAAATATCCATTAACATCAATGTATTTTATGAAAAGGAAATATAATTAGTGAGATGTAATGGAAACATATCAAATGATCACAACATACTACAAATGGTAGGATTCAGGACCCTATTGGACATGCATATGCGAACTAGAGAAATAATAAGCAACAGAGTGACAAAAAGTCTAGATTTTTCAAGCACACTTTTCACTCTTGATCTAGTTTTTCTCTAATGGAAATCATCAAATTTTTAATTTGAGAAATGTGCATAAACTACTTGAATTAAACTAAATTTAGCATTTCTGCATAATAGGGAACACAATGAAAACGTTGCTTCTGTATGAATCTACAGGATTAGATAGACAATAGAGAACTAGAAATCCTTGTATCATATTAAGATGGAAGAGGATAAAATTCCCTATAAATTGAAAATACATAATTGTATGGGTATCAATATTAATCCCCAAATTATAAAAATAAATCCTGTGATTTGCACAAATGAAAATTGAAACAACTATCTAAATATATTAATTGAGAATTGAGAAGGTCTCCATTCTCATTAGCTCTTACAACTATAAAAACATGCTTAAACAATGGTGTTAAGGTAAAAATCCATAATTTACAAGAACCTTTAGCAACAAATAAATAAAATCTCATATATAAAAGAATTGGTCTACTTAAAACCACGATTGTGTTAAAAGGACAAACTATTTGAGCTTAAGAGAATATTTCCTTCAATCAAAGGAAAATTGCTAGAAACTATTTGCTAGGGACTCCAGAAGAACATGTAATAGTTCAACTCAAAAATGTTGATATTGTAAATTATACCTATGTGTTATCTACTTCTTTGATAATAATTCTTAGAAGTTTCATTAGAACTAGATGAAATTTAGCTCCTGGAGAGGGAGACTCCATAGCTAGGATGAAGCCAGCTACATCTAAACCATTTGCAATATATGATATGTGTCTTACAGGTGCAGCACCATATGCAAAGTTATATGAATATCCACAAACAAGAATTCTACCCTGAATTATAGTCTTGTTAAAATCTTTGGGGTTTTAGGAGTCATACTAGATATCGCATAAAAATAATTTAGCATTGCAATAATTCCTACATTGAGAGCATAAGAATGACCTTTACATGTCGGGATTGCACATAGCATCCATTTTCACATGTCAGCAATTGACTACAACAATTAGTGGATGCTAGTGTACTTTTGTAGCTACAATCATCTACACCAGCTTCTATAGAAGTTATGGATGAACTAAACAATACCATTTTTTCGAGCTATGGACCACCATTTCCTCTAGCTTGTTCTACAAAAACCACTTCTTTGATAGTAGAAATAATGGAAACATCAAAAGGATTGAGAAATGTAGCACTTTACCACTTGAAGGTGGAGTATTTGGTCCAACATAAAGGCTCAAAATGTCTACACCATCTTCAATAGCCTGCAAATAATACATTGTAATATTTTACATATGTGACAAGATTTTGTCCATTTGATCCAAAATTTAGCACACCTATTTCTTGCCTCTCAGTACCACTACTACATTATCTATGCACCTTAATTTGAATTAAGGATTAGTAAGAAGTGTCAAACTTGATCAATGGAAACCACCATGCTAGCAAGAAAACCTCTAAATTTCCTATAGAATGCCCTACAGATAGAAATACTACATGATGGCAAGGAAAATATCATATAACAATGAAATCAACCAAAAAATAAATAAACCCACATCATTTAAGTCAAATCTCCAAAATTGTATTGGCTAATAATGAAGCTGAAATGAGCAAGCTTAATAGCTTGGATGGCTTTTTTATGATGCCTCACCGAGCATGAGTAGCCATGCCAATTGACTTATGGAATTCATATCCATGCATCCTCATTGGCACTCCACAATTCATTGTTTTTGTTGTAGTTGTATGGCTGATGATGGAGAAAATGAACCAAACTAATAAGTTAATGCACATTAAAATGATAAATTCATCTTCAGGCCTTCAATGTAAATATTATTTGTATTCCAATTCAAACCATAAGTGGTTTCTTTCTACTCTTTAAAGGGAGTTTCACATAATGAATAAATTAAAATATTTTTAAATACTACACTACCAATTTGACCATTTTATCAGTTATCAATGAATTTCCATACACTACCAAATAACACAAATTACATTCTATGTAACACAAAAGGTTTCATCAATATTACAAAATGAGCAACTTGACCTTCTTTCTTGGTATTTTTATGGTCATGATTATTGTTTTAGTCCCTATTGTTTGCTTCTTTTTAATGAATTTCAATTATAACAAGGCACTTAAATAGGCATCAAAATAAAGTTAAATTTTCCTTGTACATTGCGATACTATAACATATAAATTCATATTTTTTCTTGGAAAAGGTGGTTTTTGGTTGTGCACAGGTGAAAGGTAGTCTACTTTATCAGGAATGTCTACCTTAAATCTATTCTATGACAAGACATTTCATTTTTTTACTGTGAGAAATCAACATGCGAGGTTACTAAAAGGATGTCAGCAGACATCATACTAATTCAAGAGGCTATAGATGGAAAGGTCAATCAATAACTACTATTAAACAATGATCCTTTAGGTGAATATTGTTGGAAATAATATTGAGAGGGGGAGTGAATCAGTATTTACAGTTCAATAATTTTTCATTTCCTAAATAGATTTATATATGCTACTTCTGTGAAGTGAACTTGCGTGTACACACTACTATGATTAGAGAAAACAATGTATCCCGAGAGAACTCATGATTTAGTCAATATATCATGTGTTGAACCTTAATCAGTGCATTAGTAACTTGTCAAATAGTCCAATAAAAACATAATAAACCCATCACACATAAGAAACACACATGAACACCAAGATTTAAGGTGGAAACTCAATGCAGAAGAAAAACCACCTGATGTTGTCATCTCAGTCTTCTTTTAATATTAAGAAAATTTGTTTACAATCTTGTACTGGTGCAAACTCATACCAATATGTGGGCACCCACCTACAGAAGGCTAAGACCTTCTCTGGTTTTCTAGCTTCTACTGGAAGGGAGCTACAATCCCCTAGCTCTTGTACTAACCAATGTGTTTACTAGTACGTAGGCACCGACCTACAGAAGGCTACAACCGTCTCTCTTCCTTTAGGGACCATGTTTCATAAATTTTCATAGTGGATGCTCTTGGTACACAACAATACAAATGAAGGCCTCATTTCATCAAATTTTCATACCAGACCCATCAGAACTTTCAAACTGCATCAACCAATAATCAATTAATCTGAACAATTAGATCATTATCACCAGAACATTGTGCTAACACAGAATCCTGCATCAGCATTCAAAACTAGTTGTAACATCATAAATAATGCATCAAAATGTATACGCTACTTTACTGAACCTAACCTGCATGTATACACTACTTCCTTTAACCAAACCTATGCATACCTTCAAAAATACTAAAACATAAAACTTCTAAATCAAGTCTGTATTAACCAGCAATATTCTAAACATCTACTATCAATTTATAGAGCTTTACATAGGCAGTAGCAGAGATAACCCTTCTCGCTTAGACAATCAATCAATCAGAAACTAAACTCCTTATGCATTTAGTTTTACATTCATATCCAAAAAGACTTCATTGACAGACAATAGTAAAACAGTAGAACTAATTAGATATATTAGTCATTTCCAAAGAATAGCATTTTCCTTCGTATACGCTACCTAGAAGAGTTGAACATGTGTGTATGCATTATTTTACCGAGGCAAACCAATGTATAGATCTGAAAATATTAAATCACAACTTCGCTACTATTTCAGAATTTAGACAAACCTAGATCATGACATTTAAAGAATAAAATATGTGTACGCAATCAGATCTAGCCCAACCAACATCAGATCATTCAATGATAAGTCATTTTAGGTCTCACAATCCTAATCCAACATTGAATTCAAGGTACACAAAATATTTCAAATCAAATCACAAACATAGCCCCTACAACATAAAATATACTTTAGATAGAAGTATTCCTTAGAAACCCTTTTCCCTTTCACACCCTAGCCTTTTGATCTTATCCTTCTTATATAGTTTTTGGCCTTTCTCAATACCTCGGATCAAAACCACTTAGGACCTATGGTATTCTTGGTCGGGATCAAATATTCGTTACTCTGCTTAATATTGTGAGCTAATACCATGGTATTGACCCCTGGTATTACTTACTCTTAAATTTCCTTGATTTTCCAACATATATGCGCTTTTCCTCTTGTGAAAGTCTGTGTATACGTATACACTCTTTCTGTTCTGTGAACGAGTGTGTATACATTGTTTTGACTAAGTGGACCTATGTATACATCTTAAACTACTTTACACCATCCTTTTCCTTCAACTTCTTTATTATGATTAGTAGACCTTTGTTCCATCTTCCTGTTATTCTGCACCAATGCCCTATTACCTCTATATAGACCTGTTACACTGACAGTTTCCTTTTATCAAAACCGAACTAACCTGTGAGTGAGATTCCATCAAGGACAATACTTGTATCATAATGCCAACAAACTCCCCCTTTGGACTTGATGGCAACCATGTTGGTGTTGATTACTGCAAGCTGTAGAAAATGCTAGAGATAACAAGAAACACCAAAATACTCCCCCCCTTTGACTTGAAGGGCAAAGGGTGGACCAAGATACTCTCCCCCTTTGATATACAATATGTTTTCCATGCTCCCCCTAAGTACATGCGGAGTCTACAGAGATATGTTTCAAAAGAATAACATGACTCTATAACTTAACTAACTGAGTATGACCTCACCAAGACCAATGATTCATACATACATCAATCACCTAACCAAGTGGGGATATACCAATTGTTTATACATGACTGAAATACAACAAATATTACATCATATGTCCAATAGGACTCATTCAGACATAGACTATGATAGAAGTAGTCATATCACACCCTATATCATTACATGACTTATGCAAAAAATGATATAAATATCTGAAACCATAGCTAAACTCAGCAACCATAATGCCACTATGCAGAATGTGTATGAAAGCTAATTCACCCCCTGAACCTGTGCTACCTATGCATTGTCAAGAAGTCATTCATCAAGGCATCTTTGTCAATAAGATAAAAATCAATGAACAAAGCATATCGTTAGACTGTAATCATCAATATCATATTAAGAACCCATATTAGAGTATGACCCACTGTTTTTCTTTCAAAAAAAAATATACACTTCACCAGCAACAGAAACGTGTGTATATACACAACTATACTTCATGAAACCTGCATATAAGAACCTTCCTCTAAAAACTAGATTTAGAAGGAGGATGATGCAGAAACAACTCCCAACATTTGTTTTAGATATTCAAATGTTTCTCTAGGAAGTGGTTTGATGAATATATCAGCAACCTATTCTTTGGAGGGAACATACTTCAATTTAACCTTTTGTTCAAGTGCTTGTTCTAATAGAAAATGGTACTTAATGGGTATGTTCTTGGTCTTGGAGTGCATGACAAGATTTTTTGAAATATTGATGGCTCTTGTATTATCACATAGAATGGAGATGAGTGGAGTACATGTGATTTGAATGTCTTGCAATGTTTGTGTCATCCAAAGTAGTTGTGTAAAACAAGATGCAACATCCACATATTCTGCTTTAGTTGTAGATAAGGCAATCGAACTCTATTTCTTGTTGAACCAAGACACTAACTATAAACCCATATAGAATGCACCTCCACTAGTTCTCTTTCGATTATCAACATTTCCTACCTAGTCTACATCTGTATATGCATGAAGAATAAGTTTTGTATCTTTTGGATACCATAATTCAAAGTCTTGAGTTTCTTAAAGATATTTGAAAATACTTTTAACTACTTGAAGATGTGATTCCTTTGGATTTTCTTGGAACCTTTACATGCATGATATCAGGTTTGGTACCTATTAGATAAAGTAGGCTTTAAATCATAGATCTGTAAGTTGATTGGTTTACTGTTGCTGATTCATTGTTAGAACCGAGACTGCATCCTGGTACCATTGGAGTACATATTGGTTTAGAATGTTCTATTCCGTACATCTTCAATATATTCTTGATATATTTGGTTTGTGAAAAAAAATACCATCTTTTGTTTGATGTACTTGTACACCAATAAAATAAGTAAGTTCACCAAGTAAGGACATTTCAAATTCTTGTTGCATTACAAAAGAAAAATTATGACTCATAGATTATTGCTACCAAAGATGATATCATCAACATAAACAACAATAATTACAAGTTTATCATTTTCAATCTTTTTGTATAAGTTGTTATCTCCAAAACCGTTTTTGAAACCTTGTTATTGTAGATATTTGTCAGGAAGGTAATACCAAGCCCTTGGAGCCTGTTTCAGACCATAAAGAGCCTTTTTGAGCTTGCATATGAGCTTTATATAATTTCCTAGAATGAATCCTTTTGGTTTCTCAATATAAACTTCTTCTTCTAAATCTCCATTAAGAAAAGTTGATTTTACATCCATTTGATATACTTTGAATTTTCAAAAAATAGAAAGAGAAAGAAACATTCTTATGGCTTCAAGTCTGGCAACAGGTGTAAAATTTTCTTCAAAATCTATACCTTCTTATTGAACATACCCTTTACAAAAAATTCTTGCCTTGTTTCTAATAACTTCTCCATTTTCATTCAACTTATTCTTAAATATCTATTTTGTTCCTGTAACATTTTTATCATGAGGTCTAGGAACTAATTCCTAAGTATCATTATTTTCAATTTGGTCAAGTTCTTCATCCATGGCCTTAACCCAACATTCATCTTTGCTATCTTCATTTACATTCTATGGTTCTATGGAGGATAATAATGCTAGAGAACTTGAGGTCCCTGTAAGTGTTCTTCTTGTTTTTACTCTAGACCCTTTTTCTCCTAGAATTTGAGATTCTAGATGATTCTTTTGAACATACCTGGATGGAGTCTTTTCCCTATCTGTTGTATCTTCTTCTGGTGCTTCATTGGTTTCTTCTTCTATATCATTTTGATTTGATATGAGAAAAAATTCCCTATATTCCTCATTGTCATATTCCTTTGTTCATTTTATTTGTTTTGTATTTCTACATGCTTCATCAATTACAACATCAATGCATACAACAATTTTTTGAAGTCTTTTATTATAACATTTGTATGCTTCACTTCTTGATGAATAACCAAGAAGAATTCCTCCGTCTTCTTCGGGTTCAAACTTACCAAGTTTTTCATCAGTGCTTTTGATGAAACATTTTCTTCGAAAAACTCTAAATTGTTTTAGATTAGGAGGTTTACCATACCAAGTTCATATGGATTTTGATCAGTATTTACTCGAACATTTGCTTTGTTGAGAATGGTCATGGCAGCAAACGCAACTTCACCCTAGAAGGTTGCAGGAATTCTAGATTCATCAAGCATATCTCAAGCCATTTGTTAAATTGTTTTGTTCATTGTTTCCACCACACCATTTTGTTAAGGATTTACGGTGATGGAAAATTGCCTTTTTATTCCATGTTGTTCACAAAAGTCAAAGAATTCATCTGGTATGAATTCTCCCCCTCGATCAAATCTGAAACATTTGATTTTTCGATCGGATTCATTTTCAACTAAATCTTTAAAGGCTTTAAACATTTCAAATGCTTCATCTTTATGCTTTAGAAGATCTATCCAATGCATCCTATAAATATCATTAATAAATAAAATAAAGTATTATTCTCCACAAGCTGAATTTTTCCTTGTCGGTCCACATAAATCAGTATGGATGAATTCAAGAGGCTTACTTGTTGATCCTTCTTTTTCACTGAAGTGAAATTTGGTTTTCTTACCAAATTGACATGGTTTACATATGGTATTTTCTGGGATGATGAAATCTAGAAGATCACGAACTACCTTGAGCCAGCATGCTTTTCTTATTAGAGAAAAGCATAGATGCCCCAATCTTCTATGCCATAGCCAGTTTCATCTATTTTCCTTATATAGCATTTCTTTTGTCCTCATTTTAGAATGTATAAATTGTTTGTAGTTGTTGTACCTTGGATTATGGTATTTCCTATATCAAGCTCATGAACCACACATCCATTTGATCGAAACACAAATCCATTTCCTTGATCACACATTTGACTGACACTTAACGAGTTATGCTTTAAACCATATACATACATGACATTTCCAGCTTTAACCTTTTCTTTCAAGAAAACAGAGCCCTTACCTTTAATGACAGTTGTTGTGTCTTTTCAAAATGAGATATTCTTTTCTTTTTCTAAAGCATTATATGAATGAAGTTTCTCATTATCATTGTCATGTGTCTAGAGCATCCATTGTCGATGTACCATTGATTCTCTTTTCCTTCTACATACAAATCTATGCCACATCTTTCTCACTGAGATTCCTTCTTTCTTCATATCTTGGAATTTGATGATGTTTTCTCCTTTTGAAGTGTTGGCTGAAATTTTCTCCTCCATTCAGATTCTTCATGGCCAAAGTTGTTACAAATCAAACATTATATTTTATGTTCAAGAGGAGAAAATTTATTATAAGAGATTTTCTTGATTCCTATTAAACTCCTTTGATTTCATGCTTCTCTATTCATGATGGTTTTGTAAGCAACAAATTGAGCAGCCTTATTCCCAAAAGTATGGCATGAAAAACATTGTCGATTAAAGAAGTGATCATAGAATCTTTTGGCATTGTTTAACTATTGGTTGAAGCTTCTACTAATATTCATCCTTGGAGTAAATTGGGTATGATTAACCTAATGAGTACTTTTAGGCCTTTGTTGATGATTGACATACTATTCACTGGTCTTTACTGCATCAAGATAGCCTCTGGTGGAGGCTAACGACTTCTGTGATTGAGATGATTCTTTAGTATATGCAAGACCTGTCTTTATAAGATGAGAACATTGAACTTTGATGATTTCATTTAAAGATTCCGATCCTTTAGAAAATTTAAGATTAAGAGATTTTGTCTTCTCAAGTTCTTTTCTTAGACCCACAATTTCACATTCTAGAT
>APFE031674989.1:38946-61653 GCA_000404065.3 Pinus taeda
GATCATATTCTTTTCTTCTAAACATATTTTGAGTTATGTGATTTCTTCAATAAAGTCTTCCTCTTCTAATGCATCCAAAAAATCATCATTTTCATATGCCATGAGAAGTCTATAATCTTGTTCAGTTTCATCTTCATCACTATTAGATAAACCATCACTATCTTCATGAGTATAGTAACTCCTTCTATTGACAAGCTTTTTTTTAATTTCCTTTCGTATATTCCTTTCCCTTTTCATAGTTATCTTTATGATGACATTTGGCAGCATAATGGTTGACTCTACCACAAGCAAAGCATTTGAATGGTAGCTTAACTTTGAATATTTTGGAACCCCATTGAAGCTTCTTAACAAAATTCACCTCATCTTCTTCTTTTGTAATGTATCTTGGTTCATTGTGCTCTTACTTTTCTTTTCCCTTTGCTGAAGATTTAAAAGTGGCTTCTCTCATATCTGATGGACCTCCGTTCCTCATTTCAAAGGTAGTTAGGATTCCATTGAGTTGAGTCACAGTAAAAGTTTGAAGATCCTATTTTTCTTCTATGGCATATACTTTTGACTAAAATTTAGAAGACAAAGATATCAAAATTTTTTCAACTAAAGTAGCTTCCTTTATCTCTTCACGCAGATTCTTCATACAATTAATAATCTCATCTACATGTAAAAAGTAACTAGCAATACTCTCATCACTATGCATCTTAAGTGTTTCATACTAAATTTTGAGAGTTTGAAGCTTAACACGTTTTACCTAGGAGTCTCCTTCGTAGCTCTAAATGATATTGTCCCATATCCCTTTGGCTATATTGAGCTGCATGACTTTGACAAATTTTGATGCTAACAGACTTCCTAATAAAGTATTGACTGATTTCACATTGGTTTCATATAACTTCTTACCTGTAGAGGCTGTAGGTCTTGCTACTGGATATTGATATCCTCCTTCCACAATTTCCCAAACATCAGCTCCAAGCGATTGAAGGAAGTCTCTGGTTCTTATTTTCCAATATATGAAGTTTCTCCCATTGAAGATTGGTGGTCTAATAGATCCCATGCCTTTGTGATTATTCATCTTGAAACATCTTCCTTCAAGAAATCAAGCTTCTTCTAAAGGACCTACTCTAATACCAATTTTTGGAAGTAATACTAAGAGGGGGGTGAATCAGTATTTATAGTTCAATAAATTTCAATTCCCCAAATATATTTATATATGTTACTTCTATGAAGTGACCTTGTGTGTACATGCTACTATGATTAGAGAAACCAACATATACCCAAAGAATTTATGATTTACTCAATTTATCATGTGTTGAACCTTAATCAATGCATCAGTAACTTGTTAAACAGTGCAGTAAAAACATAACAAACCATCACACATAAGCGACACACATGAACATCAAAATTTAAGGTGGAAACCCAATGTGGGAGAAAAACCACATACTGCTGGAATCTCTATATTCTTTTAATATTAAGAAAATATGTTTAAAATCTTGTACTGGTGCAAACTCATACCAATACGTAGGCACTAACCTACAGAAGGCTACAACCTTCTCTCTTCCTCCAGGAACCACATTGCGTAAATTTTCAGAGTAGATGCTCCTGGTACACAACAATACAAATGAAGGCCTCTTTTCATTAAATTTTGATACTGGACCCATCATAATTTTCAAACTGCATCAACCAATAGTTAGTTAATATGAATAGTCAGATCACTATCACCAGAACACTGTGTTTAACTCATAAACATGCATCATCATTCAGAAATAGCTGTAAACTCAAATATTATGCATTGGAATGTATACACTACTTTATTTAACCCAAACTAGATGTTTACGCTACTTCCTTTAACCAATCCTATGTATACCTTCAAAACTACTGAAACATAGAACTTCTGAATCAAGTTTGTATCAATGGAAAATATATTGAACATCTACTGTCAATTTATAGAGCTTTACAAATGCAATAACAGAGATAACCCTTCTCACTTAGATGATCAATTAGTCAAACACCAAAATCCTTATGCATTTAGTTTTACATTTAGATCCAAGAAGACTTCATTTTTAGACAGTAGTAAAATAGTAGAACTAATCAGATAGATCAGTCATCTTTCAACAATAGGCTTTTCCTTTATATACGCTACTTGGAAGAGTCGAACCTGCGTGTATAAGCGCTTTTACCGAGGAAAACCAGTGTATAGATCTACAAATATTAAATCACAACTTCGTTGCTATTTTAGACTTCAGACAAACCTATATCATGAAATTTAAAGAGTAAAACAAGTGTACGCAATGAGATCTAGCCCAACAAATATTAGATAATTAAATGATAAGTAATTTTAGGTCTCATGATCCTGATCCAATTTTGAATTCAAGGTGCACAAAATATTTCAGATCAAATCACAAGCATAGCCCCTGCAACATAAAATATACTTCATATAGAAGTATTCCTGAGAAACCATTTTCACTTGCACACCCTGGGCCTTTTGATCTTCTCCTACTTATAAAATATTTTTCCTTTCTCAATACCTCAGACCAAAACCACTTAGAACCTATGGTATTGTTGGATGGGATCAAGTATTCATTACTCTCCCCAATAATGTGGGCTAATACCATGGTATTGACCCCTGGTATTCTTTACTCTTGAATTTCCTTGATTTTCCAACATATATGTGCTTTTCCTCTTGTGAAAGTGTGTGTATACATATAGGCTCTTTTTGTTTTTTGAACCACCGTGTATACATTTCTTTGATTAAGTGGACCTGTGTATACATCTTAAACTGCTTTACATCATCCTTTTCCTTCAACTTCTTTATTCTGATCAGTAGATCCTAGTTCCATATTCCCATTCTTCTATACCAATTCCCTATTACCTTTGTATAGACTTGTTACACTGAGAGTTCCCTTTGATCAAAATTGAACTGACCTGTGAGTGAGTTTCCATCAAGGACAATAGTTGTATCATAATGCCAACAAATCTAATGCAACCTTAGTAACACTACACAAGATTTATAATTAAAATGTTCATTGGTAATGAAAACAATAGACTAGATACACATTTACAATCAAAATACATTTCTCCAGCTGGAAATCCATTACATTTGTCATCCCATAAATTGCATCAACCACCTCTTTGGAATAGGAACATGAACATTTCACCAATGTAGCCAGACCAACCTACTTGTTGAGGTGCATGAAAGAAATTATTTTTTCCTTTGCTAAATGAATGGTAACAGTACCAAACTTCTTGCTTAGGTGAATCAATAAAAAAAAAATGTTTTTCTTTGGTAAATCAATAACATTTATTGTATTACAGACAAGACTCCAAATATCAAACATTATAGTGCTAGAAAAATCCTATACTTTGTTCCTGTTTTAGTTCATTTGTGAGTCTCATATGGTCAGAAAAGAGATTAAGTCATTCACTAGATACAATCACTCTGATTATAGATTGATCTACAAGCTCATGTTTAACATAGAATCAGGGGGTCTTTATAAAACCTGAATACAATATTTCCATTTTCAAAAGTAGATCTTGTGACAATTTTCCAAATCAATAACATTGATTAACCTCTATCGTCTGGTCTCCTATATACTGGAAAAAAAAAGCAAAACATAACTTCATTTAGCCAACCTAAAAATATTTTCACTTTCCTTTTTGTCAAAGGAAGAAGGGAGGAAGCATCCTTTAAATCCGTGCATCTAGAGAATTAGCTTTCCTGTTGTGGTGTTAGCCCCTAGCAATTTTTTGTACTCTTTAATCATATCCGAGACCTTGATAATTTATGATGTTGTAGTCAGTGTTTGAATCCCATGCACCCCAGAATCAACCATTTTAATGCAGTGTCATGTCTCATAATTTATACCTTATTTCACTGCTTTCCACCTTAGTCTAATTGGAGGTCAAAGGTTCTTCGCCCCAACTTGCATCTAATGCAATATTCACTAGCTCGCTAGTCAGTTTGTTTCCTTTTCTTTGGATATCATGAAGCTAAATATTTGGGGAGCTCCTTATATGTTTCACCTCCTCTAGAGGGATGTTAATCTCCATTTTTTAGTTAAGAGGTCTTCACGGGAAGCTAATAGAACCCACTAAATGAAATTAATCATGATATATGAATGATGAATCCCCCCTTCAGTGGCTAGGTGGTCAATCCCCGTAGCTAAAGAATAGTGTATCTCTTGCTTGAGGGGAAGGAACTATTATAGATTATTGGTGCCCATGTCTATGTTTCAAACATATAGAAACATTCATCTACCCTCTTGTTTCCTGCAAATACCCCTACAAGTCCAATGCCTGCTCTACTACTAGAATTTATCCTCAAAGAACTAGAAGAATTAAGTTTTAGAGTAGGAGGGTCTGGAGGTTTCCATATCCACTTTCCCAAGCTACTCAGTAGTTTCGGAATTGAAATGATCTAATCCACTAGTTTTTATTTCTTGCACATGACATCTGTAAATCAACTTTGCTAGAGGATTTCGATTAGAGGATTTGGATTATATCCCCTCTTTGATGGTTTTAATAAATTAGTTAGAGATAATGATTGAGATTGTAGGTTGTTGTTTTTTCCATGTATATTCATCATCTTGTATTTTTCATTCCATTAGCATACTCTTGCTACAGACTAATCAACTTATGGAGTGTGAGTTTCCCTCCACTAAAAATTGTGATTCTAATTGATAAATTATAGATAATTTTATCACCAACTGCATTAATGACAAAATTAATTTATATTTCCTTAGAAAATTTTGTTGTGCAATAGTATACATTTGAAGGTTTTTTGATGTGCGTGATAACATGGAAAGGATTTGCGAGAATTTCCAACAATGAATTCTTTGGCTTACAAATTTATCATTATTAGAAACTAGGATAATTAATGAAATATGAAGAAAACCACATTCTAAATATGAAGAAAACGACATTCTCTATTATGGGATTCCTTGTTTTGGAGAATTGAATTCAATGATGTTTGACCCTTTGAACATTTTCATATCACAGATCTGATCTTATCCTTTGACATTGTTATATCAGTGATCTAACATTATCCTTTGGCATTGTGGTGGTAAGTTTTTCTTTTTAAATTTCACGTTCTTTAGGAAAGGATCATATTATAGTTTCACACTCCATTGTTATTATAAACTAAAATATCATTGTTTCCATCCTGATGTTTTCTATAAAATAGAAAGAAAAAATAGAAAACTTAACCAATAAAGCTACAACATATGAGAAACAAAAATATATCCTGTACAAATTTGGTTCTTCTTTGGAATTGAAAATATTTCATATTAGAAAAAGTGAGCAACACCAAACAAAAAACTAAATGTGAACTTTACCAACGGGGATGGTGGCATAAGTGTTTTATCCTTTCATAAAAAATACATAGAAAGTGATTAGATTAGAACTTGGAATAGGTCCATAGCTCAAGTTACATCTCTTCCTAGATTTGTATGGTCATGACACATAAGACTTGCATGACTCTATTTTTATATCTATTGTGTTGTAGTGCATCACATGTGGATACAACCTACTCAATATTTTATTGTGTTATAAAATTGAATATATGATAATCATGTGGCTTCTCAAAATATTTTAAGCATTAGTTATCAAAAATATTGAAGTAACTCTGTTTTTTCCACAAATGAAGGTAAAGTGATCTTGTTATATTTTTAGTTTTGTGTTGTCTATTAAGCTCAAGATGTTCATACAATTCACATTTGCATTAATCGTAGATTTCATTGTGGATTTCACTAAAGGATGGAAAATTACCTTGGTAATGTTGGTTCCAGTTCCTTTTATTGAAGCTACAGGTATTTTTAGGCTATGATAATAGAAAAGACATCAATCCGAAGCTAGAAACCATATGTCGAAGTAAGCAATTCCATGGAGTAGCCAATTGGTTCAATTAGGATTGTAAGTATATGATCATAAATGAAATGCATGCATTGGTACTCATCATATCATACAACCAATTTTCTTTACTTTTGATTGAGGTTATTGTGTCATAATAGTATATATTTTATTTCTCATTTTAAAGATTAGTAAAGTAGACAAATAACCTTTTAGGTTGTCTTTTGCAATGGAGAAGAAATTTGTGATTGAATATGATAAATCACTAAGATTGCTTACAAAGTTGTTGCTTAGCAAGTGTTGGGCATCAGTTTTGGCATGGTAACCATCCTCTTTATCATATACTACACCTATGCATTGGATATTTCATACGGATTATAGTTAATTATCAATCAAGAGTAATCATGTGGCTATGTGATTAATGCCATAATTGTATTTATTTTCAGCAACATTTTCAAATTAAGTTTTATCATTACATAAATTAATTAATTTATGTGACCTCACTTATTCATGAAGGTTAAAGAAATTCAACTAATTGGCCTTTCACTTATTAATGTAGATAAACTCATCTTGATTAATCAAGGAAATTACAAATATTTTGTTTGATCACAGGTCAATAACCCAAACATCACAATGTTTAAATGCTTTGGTGGTGGGACAAGTTGTAGCTTACAAAATGTTTGAGACAATTAATAAGACTTTGGAGATTGATACTTATGATACAAATGGCTTGGTCTTCATGGATATTCATGGTGCTATTGAATTTAAAGATGTATACTTCAGGTATTTAGCATGACCTGATGTTGAAATATTTTATGGGTTCTCATTGAGAATACTCGAGGCACCATTGTAACTTTATTTGGGGATACTGGAAATGGAAAATCTAGAGTGATAAGTGTCATAGAGATATTTTATGATCCACAATATGGTGAAGTGCTTATAGACAATTTCAATATCAACCAATTTCAACTTCAATGGATAAGACAAAAAATTAGACTTGTAAACCATGAACCCCTCCTCTTTGCATGCAATATTAAAGAGAATATTGAGTATAGTAAAGATGGAGCTATGATAGAGGAAATAAATGTTGTTTATGAGCTTGATAATGTAGAAAAAATTATAATCAAGAAGCCACATGTTTTTTTTCTTTATATAGATTTTGATTATTTCTAACTTTTCTCATTGTGTAATATGTATTTCTTTGCACATGGATATTGCATATGTTGATTGTTTAGTTTGGATCCTGATTATCTTCTTTATTAAGAGGTATCACCGTATTGGATCCCAATTCGCAATGTGGTAGAAACGATGCCCGTAATATTTGCATTGCAAGGGAGGTCCGAGGGGGCGACTACGATCTTTGGGAGCCCCCCCCCCCTGATGGGGTATCGCGAGAACCTCCCCCTAAGCTAAAAATAGATGTAAAATTTCCTTGTAAAACATTGTAATTTCATAGTCAATCTAGGCTGCTCATTAGGCGAAGATCTTATGGTAGAAGTTATGTTTCATTTAGGGTTTTTTTTTTCCTAGAAGGAAACCCCTCTATATATGAGGGAATTGTATTACGTCTATGTAGATCTGTATTCTGAGTGAGGAAGAGAGAGAAGATTGTGTGAGAGAGAAGAGGCAATTATGGTGGATCTATTGTAGGTTGTATCTCTTCAGTTTGCTAGATAATATCAAACGAAGGAATGACTATTTCTTGTGGATGTAGCCCAAATTGGGTGAACCATGTATATCTGTTTCTCTCCTATTTTATGCGTTTTCTATGTTCATATTTATGCAATATATTTTATGTCTTTAATTTCTATGTAATATATAATTTTCTAACAATTGTTATGAGAGACGAAGGTCTATTTGGCTGATAAACTCATAGGAGAGAAGGGTTCCTGGTTTGAGTGGGAGCAATGGTGGAAGATGGTAGGTTTAGGGTCAAAAAATTTAACCGCCAAAACTACCAACTATAGAAGATGTAGATGGAAGATTATTTGTATCAGAGATATATGTACCTACCATTGAGTAGAAAGACAAATAATCCAACGAGTATGATAGACACAGAATGGTATATTCTCGGCAGAAATTCACTTGGAACAATACAACTATGCATAGTGGCATCAGTAGCCTTTCAAACGAAATGACAACAGAGGGTTTAATCAAGGCATTGACCAAACTATATGAAAAACCCTTGGCCTCAAATAAGGTATTCCTTATGAAGATTTTATTTAATATGAATATGTCAGAAGGTGGATTTGTTTTTCATCATCTAAATGAATTTAATATATAGTTACGAGTCAGTTAAGTTCTGTAGGGGTATCTTTTGGTGATGAAGTTAGGGCTCTGTTATTTCTATGCTCATTTCCAGAAAGTTGGAATGGTTTAGTTATGGCCATTAGTAACTATGTCCCTTGATCTACCACTTTAAAGTTTGATGATGTTGTCAGTGAAATCCTTAGCGATTAAATGTGACGGAAATGCTCTGGTCAGACATCAGGTAATGATTTGACTGCAGAGACTAGGGGAAGAAAAATGTAAAGAGGAAAGAGCCCAGGATATCGCAGTAAGTCAAGGAAAGGAAGATCCAAGTCCAGATCGGGGATAGTGTGCTGGAAATGAGGGAAGAATGGACACCTAAAGAAATACAACAAGTCTCGAAAGGGAAAAGAAGGAGACACGCAACAAGAAAACAATCATGAAGAAAATGTGACAAGTGATGTGTTGCAAGATGGTTTGATTCTTCCATTAGAAAATATTATTGATGCCTAGGTGGTAGATTCAGGGGCCTCATTCCATGGCACACCTCATAAGAAACATTTTCATGATTATGTTCAATGAGATTTTGGATAGGTTTGATTGATGATAAACCTTGTAAAATCATTGGAATGGGTACAATTTTCATTAAACATCAGAATAGAAATCAATGTCTATTGAAGGAGGTAAGGCATGCTCCAGATCTGAAGAAAAATCTAATTTCAATAGGGCAGTTGGGAGATGAAGGTTGTGTAACTACTTTTACAGATAAAACCTAGAAGGTCAATAAAGGATCCCTGGTAATATCAAAAAGAGAAAAGGTTGGTACATTGTATTTATGCAATGTTATTTTCAATTTTGATAATGATTTAACCTCTATATGAGAATATACGGCATTATGGCATCATAAGCTTGGGTACATGAGTGAGAATGGTATGCATATTATTCACTCAAGAAATTTGTTGCCAAGTTTGAAGCATGTTGATTTAAATTTCTATGAGAATTGTGTTTATGGAAGATAGAATAGAGTTAGATTCCTCAAAGTTGGGAAAGAAAAGAAGAGCGAAAAATTAGAGCTTGTGCATACAGATGTATGGAGACTTGCTTAGGTATCATCTCTCGGTGGCTCTCGTTATTATGTTACTTTTATTAATGATGCAACCATAAAAACCTGAATTTATTGTATTAGGAATAAATATGATGTATTTGATACTTTCAAGAAATGGAAAGCTTTGGTTGAAAATGAGACAAGAAAAATATTGAAGTGTCTCAGATCAGACAATGGAGGTGAATATTGCAGCAAAGAGTTTGATAGGTACAATTTAGAGAATGGAATTCACAGATAGAAGGCAGTCCTAGGAACACCATAAGAAAAGGGTGTGTTAGAAAGGATGAACAGGACAATCATGGAGTATGCAAGGTGCATAAGATTGCATGCACGATTGCCTTTACAATTTTTGGCAGAAGTTGTAGATAATGTTGTTTATCTAATAAACAGAGGGCCTTCAAGTTCCTCAGATGGTGGTATTCCAAAGGAGGCATGGATAGGTAAAAAGGTAAACTGCTCTTTTTTAAAGAATTTTGGTTGTGAAGCCTTTGTCCAAATTAATAAAGAAAATAGAACAAATCTTGAGGCAAAATCAAATAAATGTACCTTTATTGGATATGGTGTTAATGATTTTGGTCATCGCTTTTATGATTATGAAAAACAAAAAAGCATTAGAAGAAGAGATGTCATATTCAATGAAAAGGTTTTGTATAAGGATCAACTGCATGAAAAGAAACAGGAAAAGGAAAACAGAGAATACACAATGCTTGATGAGATCATAGAAAAAGTGGTGGTGCCTGAAAATCATAATGATCAACAACCAGAAAAATAACAACAATCACAACAACAACAAGCACCTTAAACACCTAAAAGTGGTGTTAGAATATCTGTCAAGATAAGTAGACCCCCTGAACGATACTCTCCTTCATTATATTATGTATTGTTGATCGATTTTGGTGAAACAAAATGTTATGAAGAAGCAGTGCATGTAGAAAGCAGAAAGAAGTGGGAGCAAGCCATGAAAGAAGAGATGGAATCGTTAGCACATAACCAAACTTGGGACTTAGTCAGGCTTCCTATAGGTAAAACAACATTTCATAATAAATGGGTTTACAAGTTGAAGGAAGAAGATGGAGGTAGAAAAAGGTATAAAGCTAGACTTCTAGTGAAGGGTTTTGCACAGAAAAAGGGTAGAGATTTTGATGAGATATTTTCTCCTGTTGTTAAAATGACTTCAATCAGAACTATTTTAAGTCTAGTAGTAGTTGAAGATCTACATCTTGAGTAGCTAGATGTAAAGACAACCTTTCTCCATGGGGATTTGGAGGAAGAGATTTATATGCAGCAACCAAGAGGATATGATGTAAAAGGGAAGGAAAAAATAGTGTGTAGGTTGAATAAGAGCTTGTATGGCTTAAAATAGGATCTAAGGCAGTGGTATCTAAAATTTGACAGGTTTATGTTTGAATAAAGTTATACTAGATGTCACTCTAATCATTGTGTTTATCTCAAAAGGAAAAATGATGGCATCTATATTATATTGTTATTGTATGTAGATGACATGCTTGCTGCATGTTCTAACATGCAGGAAGTAAATGTGCTCAAAAGAAAATTGGCAAACTCATTTGCAATGAAGGATTTGGGTCTTGCAAAACAAATCATTGGTATGAGAATAACTAGAGACAGGAAGAATAAAAAATTAACATTGTCTCAGAGTGAGTACATAGAAAAGGTGTTGAAAAGATTTAATATGAAGAATGAAAAACAAGTTAGTATACACTTGGATAGCCATTTCAAAATAAGTAAGGAGGTGTGTCCCAAGACTCAGGAAGAAATGGATTATATGTCTAAAATTCCATATGCATCAGCAGTTAGAAGCTTAATGTATGCAATGGTCTGCACAAGGCCTAATATTGCACATGCACTAGGAGTTGTAAGCAGGTACATGAACAATCTAGGAAAATAACATTGGATGGCGATGAAGTGGATTCTCAGGTATTTGGGAGGTATCACAAATCAAGAATTATACTTTGGTGGTTTAAACATTGCTCTACAGGGATATATTGATATAGCTATGGCAGATGACAGAGATAACAGGAGGATCACAACAGGGTATGTGTTTACTGTAGGTGGACCAACTATCATTTGGGTTTCAAAACTGCAAAGTGTTGTTGCACACTCAACAACAAAAGCAAAGTATGTAGCTACTACAAAGGCTAGTAAAGAAATGATTTGCTTACAAAGGTTTCTAGATGAATTGGTAAGAAGAAGGAGTTGGGCAGGTTATACAGTGATAGCCAGAGTGCCATACATATTGCAAATAACTATGCATTTTATTGCAAGACTAAACATATATGGCTCAAGTACCATTTCATATGGTCAGTGTTGGAAGATGGACAATTGAAGTTGGAAAAGATACACACTAGCCATAATACTGCAGATATGTTAACAAAAGTTGTAACAGGGAAAAATTGAGATTCTGCTCAGTTTCAATTGGTCTTCAAGTATGACAAAGAATATGAGAAACATTCAGGTCCAAAGTGGAGTCATTGTCCAACAAATGAAGTAGCGATGGAGTTGCTATAATCAGTGTCCAACTAGGAGATTGTTGGGTGCAGAGCCTGATTATCTTCTTTCTTTAGAGGTATCACAGCATTTGACCCCAATTCGTAATGTGGCGACAACACCACCCATAATATTTGCACTGCAAAGGGGGTAATTTTGTAGTCAATTCGGACCATTCACGTAAAATGTTAAAAATAGATGTAAATTTTCCTTGTAAAATGTTGTAATTTCGTAGTCAATCTGGGTTGTTCATTAGGTGGAGATCTGACAGTAGAAGTTATGTTTAACTTAGGGCTTTTTTCCCTAAAAGGAAACACCTTGCTATATATTAGGGAATTGTATTGTGTCTATGTAGATTTGTATTCTGAGTGACAAAGAGAGAGGAGATTGTGTGAGAGTGAAGAGGGAATTACAATAAATATATTGTAGGTTGTATCTCTTCAATTTGTTTGATAATATAAAATGAAGGACTTCTTGTTTCCAGTGGACGTAGTGCAAATTGGGTGAACCAAGTATATATGTTTATCTCTTGTTTTATGTGTTTTTTGTTTCTATATTTCTGCAATATATTTTATGTGTTTCATTGCTCTATAATATTTATACAATGGTAGGGAAGCATGAAACCCAATCATCTAGAAGCCAAAAACAAAGGACTGAAATTTTAAGGGATATATTAAAAGATCCCTGAATTCTTCTCCTTGATGAAGATACTAGTGCCTTAGGTATAGAGTCTAGAAAAATTATTCATGAAGATCCTAATAGAATTATGATAAATAAAACAATAGTTATTGTTGCTTATCATCTAACCACTGTAAGAAATTTTGATATGATTTCTATGGTTAAGCATGTTACCATTGTTGAAAGGGTAAAATTTTACAGTGCATTAATTTTTTCACATTACTGAATAGAGAATAGATAAGTAATCTAGTAACTAAATGAGTTATTCCTACCTTGTTCCAATTATTTTAACATGTGTGCCTATGAAATTTGTAAAATATATCTTCTAAACTTCTCATGTCACTAGTTTTATGTTTTAACTCAAGTTTGCTGACAAGTTTACTAACGTGATTATTCTTCGTTCCCCATGTCAACATATTAGTGAATCTAAGAAATGTGATATTCAAATCCACACTCCCAACTCATCATGAATCCTTCTGGTTCATATTCAATACATCAGAAAAAGGTGCATTAATGATCAATCAAAAGATTAGCAATCAAATGATCATGTTCAACTCAAAATACATTTGGATAATTAAAAATCTATTTGCAGGGTTGAGATTCAAAGGTCAACTATTAGGTCTATAAGTTATGAGTCATGTGGAGTTGGTGGTAGTAACCGCTCCATTTTGTTTCCATATATCTTCCCCAATGAAAAGAGTCTCGACGAAGTGGAAGATGGTCATCAAAATCTCAAAAAATATGTTACTCTTTTATGCTTGTTGTCTTTCAACAAGCAAGAGGTTCCAATGCTCATATTGAGATCTATTGCACCAATTGTAATGGGTGATCATTTCTTGCTTTTTATCTCTTTTTTCAAGTATCATGGGTAATTTCTATAAGCCTCCACATAATCTTTGTAAAGATGCTAGTTTCTGGTCACTCATTATTATATCTTTGGCAGCTACATCCCTCCTCATGACACCATTACAATTGTATTGCTTTGTTGTTGCTGGTGGTAGGATTGTGAGACACATTCGATCATTGACATTTCAAAAAGTAGTTTACCAGGAGGTTGGATGGTTTGATCATAGTCAGAATTCAATGTGAGTAACTAGAGAACCCAAACACTAAGAGTGATTTTATGTGAATATGTAGCTCGATATTGTTGGTCATGGCCAGTACACATAAGTGACTTATCTCAAAATTGAGTTAGTGTTATGCACACATTCCCCTAATATTAATAGGAGGCCTCAAAGAGAGAGAATTACATAAAAAATTAACGCACTAATTCTAAGAATGGTCCATGGTCCATGTAGTGAATATGTCATATAAACCCCCCCCCCCAAAAAAAAAACACCTTATTACCTGCACCAACATTTCCCAACCTAACAAAGGTGGACATGAGTAGAAGTAAGGAAGAAACATCCACTAAAACATGTTGACTAACTAAAAGTAAAAAGAGTGGCTCAAGTTTTCCTTGAAAATAGAGCTGGAAACCAAAAAGAGTTAGTGTCATAATGTGGAAAAACATAATCCATTGTAATGAGTTTAGACTTCTTCATGGAAGAACTATCTATCAAAAACTGGTGGGGATAGATCCTCTAGACATATAGGGTTAGGAAGCATGCAGTTCCCCCTTGAGAATAAATAGTTATAGTCTCACATATGTCCACATGAGTAAATAGTCAAGAATCATACCTCCCATCACAATAAAACAATGCATCCATTGCAAAACCACATACCCCTAGAACATAAAAAATCCAAATATGGTGGGGTTAATAATGATGTTATCACAACATGGGACAAGGCCCAATATGAAAAATACACCATCATGTTTTCACTATAAAAGAATATATCATGTCCAAGAACAATGTAGAGGAGCATCATAAAGGAAGCTTTCATAAAGTTCCTCTACATAAAGAAAGGTTTTAAACCCTAGAATATAGATGATCCAAAACCCATAGTTCCCTAGCCAAAGAGCAATGCTACTAGCAAACAATATTCAAATCAACCACAAAATAAGGTGATGCAAAACCCCAATTCCTTGGTCACAAAAAATATATGATGCCACCATCCAAAAGATTAATATATTTGTTGCAAAATAAGGTACATAAAAGTTATAAAATCATGGTTCCACAATCACAAAACAATGATTGCACTAGTGAAAAGTCATAGGTTTGCTGCTAGAAAATTTCCTTAAATAAAATAGCAGTAAAACTTGATGCTAGTCCAATATTTACCAATTACATACAAAAAAATAGGCTTAATTAGCCTCAAATAAGATGCCCTATTCCATCTAAAAAATAACCATGAAAAATCAGCCTCTTCTAGAAAAATATATAAAATGCATAAGATTAACCCTATATCATAGTTTGTATATGTCAAAACTAGTCCCACCCAGTTACCAGATATTTCTCTTAACATCAATGCCATATTCATCTAATAATGGCACAAAAAATAGTGTTGGAAAGGGTGTGAGTGGATCATCTTCAATCTCGAAACAAATCATGAAACTAAATTTGAGTGGGGATTAGGGAAGCTACTAATAATCAACCTGAGACATTGGCACTTTGTCAAGGCATTCAAACTTGAGACTCAAGAAGGATTAAGAACATTTTGTTTATACAATACTCAGCAACCATTATCAGGGATATGTAATACTTAATAACTCCCAAGGACAAAAACTTAGCATGGATCATGCTCAAAAATCAAAAGGAAGCAAGGAGGTTCCAGTCGATAGAGTCTTTTCATGTGCTAAGAGCACAAAATAACCAAGTGGATTCATTGACTAATCATTCAAATCATCTAGATGAGGAAAAATTAAATAAAAAAGGGGGGATAATATCTTCATCACATATCCCATAGAATAATTGATATTAGCTACAATTCAATAGAAAATGTCAAATTGCAATGAAGAACACAAGTAGATACAAGGTGGCATAGTGCATTCAATCAAAAATAATGGGTATTAACAAACCATAATCCCTTATTACTCTTTAATATATCACTTACAATGGCATTGCAGGACCTTAAACGACATAAAATGTTTCTCAATATTGCAAGTGCAATTATTCTAGCCTGTTTTGTTCTAGAATGTGTTTGGTTCAAGGATGATAGTGGATTTTAGGGACCAAACCCCTCCCTTCAACTTCTATTTATTGGGTCACTAAAACAATTTCTATGCCTATGTTTTGGAAAACTTGTTGCCAAATCTGGGATCCATCATTTTGTAATCATTTCAGGTCCGGAACTATAATTTTCAAGCTCCTTTCATGCAATTCATGGAGGATTTGGAGGATGGTTGTTCACAGTCATTCAAGTCAATGATTTTCCTATGATCCATCAGATTCACATCATGCTTTGACACATAATGAATTTCTCCTCATTAAAAATTTGGCACCTATATAAAATATGAATAATAACATTTCTAATGGCGTTGAAGCTCAACATTCCAAACATGCAAAATTAGAAGAGATTGTGAAAAATTAGAAAAGGAAAAATGAGAAGATTAAGGCTGGGTATGGTATGCTTTACCAATTGGTCATAGGCCTCATATTTCTAAGACTTTGGGTTCACCTGAGGATATTAACTAGTCTACTATAGTGATTGCAAAAGATTAAAAATTTCTTCATCAAGCTCTAGGAGATTTGCACATAAAACATGTGGACTTTAGTTATTGATAGATATCAGTAAAGAAGCCAATAACAAGAATTTATTTTTTATGATTCCATGTTTATGTTTATTTTGTAAGGTACATCTGATACTAAGCCATTTCTTAGGATTAAAACTAGGAGAACTCTATGCCATATCTTTATGGAAGTTACAATGACCCAATGTATAAGAAACAATTTAAAATTTTGGAATTTTTTAAAAGACCGGCTTTATGGAAAGCCATTTTTTGTTTGAATTATTATGTTGTATGATGCAAAAAAATAATGTTTTAATATATTTTATAACCATTCTAGCTTTTAAAAACTTACCACGAAAAGCATTGATGGGCCTCAGTATTGCAAATAGAATGTTGCAACTCCTAAGGTTACCAACTTTAATTATCAACCAAGGGTTTTACAAACTTAAGAGGTATCGGAAATATATGTGCAGCATACAATGTGTCCTTCCTTTGATGTCATGATGTACTGGGGTGAATTTAAGGAAATCAAATTCTAAAGTAATTTCATAAATGGAAATTTTACTTTGGAAAAGAAATTAATCCTAAGGAAGAACAACAAATTGTAATTGAAATCCTAAGAGCATGACTTCAAATAAATAGGCCTAATTTAATTTGTAAAAATGCATGTCCTAATTGGTTTTTATTCTTTTTACACCATTTATTTCAATCCTAGAGGTCATGATTCAATCTTGAGGGACCAAAACCAATATTTTTGAGCAAATATGGGCAAGTATATACACGTTGGAAGAGTACTACATGAAACAACAAATTTACTACACGAAACTATAATTCACCGAATGACCAAGAAAATAAAATCCAAAATGGAGAAAATAATTATTGAATAGGATGTCTTAGGTATCCATTCCAAGTGCAATCACTAAAAAAAACTCTATTAACACATGCTAAAAAAATAGCAAAATATTTCTAGTCTAAAATCTAAAAATTCGTGAACTATTGAGCTAATAAATATATCAAATTCCTAACCTAATCAAGTGAAAATACAATGGGGTATTTCTTTTTATTAACTATAATGTCTTTTTGATTTAATTCAAGTGGAATCAACTCAATTGGACATCATTAGCATGCTCTAAAAAATAGCAGAAATTTACTGTTATTTTCCACAAGGGACTTCCAAAAATATGGATTTGGGAATAAGTAAGCTAATCCATGTAGCTCAATGATTACTATGACCTTAAAAATTTGTTCCAATGATGAAATGCTTCTTTTGATCCTGCAAAATAACTTATTTTAACAATTTAACCTAATCCTACAACAATAAATCATTAATACTAAATGCAGAAATAGTAAAAAAGACAAGAACAAGAGGTGCATGTCAATACGAAGTGAAAACAAGAAACATAAATGATACAAAAAGGATATAATTCTCCTAGGATGGCAACGCCATAGGAAAATCAGAGTCCTATGAAGGTGTCAAAGATTTATAAGTTTAACATGGCACCAATATTCATTATTTCCATCAATACAATTACATCCCTCCAAGAAATGAAAGTGGAGCTGCAAAAATACAAGTTCTCTCCACAAGAAGACTAAGAAAAACCAACCCCTAGAGGAAAATTCGACTTGGTACTTATAAAAAATGATTAGGAATCGTTCCCCATGAAAGGAGGAAGCTTTCACCACCAAAATCTCTTAATTAGTCGATCTGGTTCTCAATACTATGAATCTGCATTAACTGGCAGGGAACACATTCCTAGATTTTCTCAATCATTGGAGCTTCAGAATTTGTGCCATAATTCCATAATATCTTGTTGATTTATTATTTAATCTTGATCCTCCTGTAGTATGGAGAAAGTGCGTATATTGTCTCCTCCAAATCAGCATAATCAGCCCAATATTCTCATAGTATTCCACAAAAATAAATAAACCTAGGCACAAATATACAATTATCCATAAACCATCCTAATGAACATATTAAAGTTAAAAATACATTATCTAATGCAAAAAGAGAGGTTTGTTGTGCTGAAGGATCGTTAGATGGGCCTTAATGTATGTCTAATTTAGAGGCACAGACCTTACTTTATGTCTAATTTAGAGGCCCATCATACCCCCTATTTAAAGTGTTGTTCATCTTATGAGAAACTTAGTGACCTCATTGTGCCGCATTCATGGCCCTAGTGGCCTCTCTCTTGTGCATTCCTTGGTCCTTTCTCTTAAGAACCTTGGTTGTAAGTTCTCCAAGGACAAGCACAAAAATGTAGTTCATTTCATGATTGTTTAACAGTATTTCAAGAAAAAAAACATAACTTTCCTCTTTGCAAGTGAATTCTGTTGGCTTGTAAATCTATTTTATTCATATCCTCTCCCTTGAAACCTTCATTCCAATTTCGCTCATTTTTCCATAACTGTTTGTGCATAGAAAAAATCATAGTGTTTCTTGAGACCATTAGTCTGCCATCTTCCCCTTATTCAAGATGGGTTCTTGAATATTTTTTAGTTTGTCAAGGTCTTCCACATCCTTTTCCAACCTTTTTCTACCTTTTTGCACCATTTTGACACCTCTGAAACCTTCAAAATGCCTTTAGATGAGAACTAACACATATTGTAGTAATTCCTACAATAACTACAGGAAACCCTGTAGTAGCCTGTAGTAACTACAAGAAACCCTGTAGCAGCCTGTTTAAACCTTTTTTGAGTACAAATGATAGTCTAAGCCTAGGGTAGGCCCTCAAATTGAATTACATTCCTTTCTCCCCTTTCTATCACATCTTTTAAGCCTTGGAAAATATCTAGAAAAAGATTAGAGACCTCTTGGAAAGCCTCTTTAGATCACTGCAGTTTGATTTCTATTTTGACGGTGAATTCCTTCTTACCTTTTGCTACCTTATTCTTCTCTTTTTGGGCATAGATGATTGCCTAATGGCATTGGAGTTATTTGTTTTTATTAGGTCTGTCTTAGGCACTGCCAGTTTGGGTTTTAGCACAATTTGTTCCTTTCTTCCTTCTTGTAGCAATCATTCATTCCCTTCCAATGTCTTCTAACTGTATGGGAGTGATGAGAAATGATGAAGAGTGTCTAGAGGATGATGTCAGGGCTCAGAGGGAGTAATGTAGGTTTTTTAAAATGGAGAGGATGTGCTCTTTGTGTTTTTTCAGGAAATTGTTAGGGTGAGACAGAGTGTACGGTTTGTTCTTGAATTTTTTTTTTTTTTTTCTTATGAAATGGGATGGATGAATGATGGATAGATAGTGGATATGAAGTGGATGGAGGGCTTGGAGTGTTGTGGTGAATTTTTCTTTACAAAAATTTCTTCTTTTAAATTTTGTCCCCATTCCTTGAAATCATCATCCTTCCCAATTTGGCTTTTCCACATTACATGAGTGAAGGAATGAATTGTAATTAACTAGTTCAAGGTGGCTAAAACTATGAACCCGTCCTTAGCTTATAAAACCTCATCTCTCATGCATTGAAAACAAATTTATAATGATAATATGCTGAAGAGAAGAGGTCAAGAATATTTCATACTTGTACCTACCTAATGGTTGTTGGAGAGTCATGCAAGTTGCTCTTGAGTTCATGATCAATCCATGGTCCTCTGGAGGTGATAATTTCTTTATTTTTCTTTTGCACAGGTCTTCATAGCTTGGTGATTCGAAACATCTATCTTCCAATTACCATGAGCAAGCTATCTTATTCAAATCCAGCCTTCTTCGAGTGTTTGGCTTGGCCATGGGTGATGTTCACCTCCCCTATACCTTATTCCACCATTAGACACATTTCCCACACTTTATTTCACCTTTTGTACTTTCCTATAGCATTCACCCTGTTTCTTGTAGTAAACTAGGACATTGTGTAGTACTACAGGAAGCCCTATAGTAGCTTTTTTAAACCCATATCTCCCAAATGGTATACTAGATTGACCTAAAATTTTTTGGGCATGTTTCCATCATCCTTTTTCACATCCCCATAACAAAATTTGGTCAATGGATGGAAAAATCTAAAGAAAAATAAAAGTGATTGAAGTTGATGGAGGTCGATTTCTGGGAAATCATGGACTATAATTTTCTGAAATTTCTTAGGTATGTTATCATCATCCATATGCATCTCCCCAAGGTAAATGGATGCACAAATATCGAGAAAATTCAAAAATGGCAGTAGACGATGGAGGTTGATTTATCGAAAACATTGCACTAGGATTTTTTGAAATTGATTGGGCCTCTTACTATCATCCTGATGCATCTCCCCCTGAAAAGTCTTGGAAAATTGATGTATGGTTCTGAAGATATGACAAAAATAAATTTTTACACTATGTATTTCTATTTCGTGTAGTAAAACAAAGCCTTCTTGTAGTATTTTAGGATAACAAGGAAAATTAATGGGAAAAGCTTGTGAATGATGGGTGGATGGTGGAAATAGATGAGGGTGATGGATTGGCGTGGCCTTGGTCCTTCTGGAGAATCTGAGCGAAGGAAGAGAAAGTCCAAGTTTGACTTCCTTTGACTAGAATTTTGACCAATTTTTTTCTTTTCTTTTTAGTTCCATTTTTTTTTTTTGCGTGCATATGTTGGAGAGCACCTGCATTTGTCAAACAGATACATGGAGAAAATATTTTTTTATTTTTTTTTTCTTTTTCTTTTTTTATTTTAGGCCTACTAGATGCCTCAATGAGGTTTTCAACTAGTAGGTCTGCCTAGGCACCTCAAAGGAGGTTTTCACCTAGGATCCTTTATTTTTTCTCTTTTTTCTTTTTTCCCAACCCATTAACCACCTCATGGAGGTTTTCAATCAATGTTGCAATTTTAGGTGCCTCGGAGGTTTTCACTTGATATTTTATTTTTTCTCTTATTTTTCATTTTTTGTTTCTTTTCTTATCCTACTCTACTTGAAAAATAAAAAACATTTTCAAGTGTAGGAATACTTCCAATGAAGCCAAGTGCACAACCAAATGACATATAAACTGATGTGTAGGCTTGAAATGTATTCTTTGACATGTACTTGGATGTAAGGGACCGAATGCTTTGAATTTGATGATATCAAGCATAGTTGAAGAAGAGAGTATTGTTGCAACTTAGTCACTATCTAGAACCATATTTCAATATAGTTGTGATGCTCCTGGTCCACTTGCTGATTTGGATGATCTTGGACACCTTGTTCTTCCATGAAATTCAAATATTCCTCTTTTTATTGATTGTTCTTTTGAACACATGGAGTATTTAATGTTAACCATGAGGGAGATTTCTCAATCTCTAATTCTGATGTCTACTCTTTATCAAATGCAGCCCATGATCCTTTGGTATTCTCATTTGAATCTTCGTCTTTTGGATGTGGCCCTTCAATGATATCAAGAGATACTCCCTTTTTTCAATACTCTTCTTGAACTAAGTTGAATACCATTTAGATCAAGAGATTTTTGGAAGTGTTGGACCTCAAAATTGTAAGTGAATTGAGCTACTTCATTGTGTGGGTTTGGAAATGGTGATATAGGTAGTTGAGTGGGAGTGGATATTTGAGCTGGATGTGGTTGGGGTTGTGGTTTTGGTTGAGGTGGATGGTAGGGATAAAATGGAGTTTGGTATAGAGGATATTGAGGAAAATATTGAGGTTATTGTGGATGATCACATAAGTTCATTGCCAAACTTGTTGCCAAGATTGGTTTTGGGGTTGAGATGACCAATGTTTCCAAGGAAAGGGTGTGTTCCAATTACTTTGAGGTGGATATGCATATTCTTGAAATTATGAATTAGGCTCTTGCATCATATCAAGTTAAATAGGCTTCCATGGTCCTCTTGGAGCTCCATAACATAGTTGCATTCGCAATTGACTTGATCCATTTTCCTCTTGGTAAACTTCCTTTAATCTTGGTAATGATGGGAAATATTTAACATCATGTGATTCTGCATGGACAACGCAAATATCAACATCTTCTTTTTGCTCATTTTTTATTCTTAAAATTTCTACTTGTTCACTTAGATTGCTAAAAAAATATTTTTTTAAACTTATAAAGAAAATTTCCAATTTAATTTTGACTTACCGATCTTTATGTTTATTGAATTACTCTTGCCCTTCCTCTTGATATGCGTTTAGATGTTTCACGAATTTCCTCAAACGATAATTGGTATACATCTCCTCTACTCACGAGATCAAGGGGATCAATCCACTCATCCCTAATTGTTCTATGTAAGAGGGTTTTTAGTGTGTCAGATCCTAAATGATGTAGTTTTTCCCTCTTAACATTATGCATGAACCTCTCTATTAGATCCTCTAAACTCTCATCTTCTTCTTTATTCACTCTAAATATTTCTTCTTTAAGATCATGATATTTATATTTTTTTAGAAATATCCTTTTCATATCATCCCATGATCTTATTGAATTACTCCCTAAACTCATGAACCATTTAAGAGCTTTATCCTTCAATATTGTTGGAAACAATATCAATTTTTAAGTGTTTAGTAAGTAACCATAATATCTACAAAGGATTTTAAATTCAAAGAGAGTTTTTTCGATCCTCTGAACTTAGACCATGAAATTTTGGAGTAAAATATGAAGGGATGTTCTTCAAGTGCACACTGACATTAACATCTTTAATGGGGAATACAAGAACATATTCTTCATTGTCATCATCTCCATCCATTTCTTCTACCTTCTCTTTCCCCTTCTTTTTCTGCCTGCAAAAGAGAAAGGTGATTTGGATCTCACTGCACCACATGATCAAATTGGGGGGG